>PUGI020000254.1:0-11299 GCA_008930755.2 Alatina alata | reverse complement strand
ATCGAGCAGAAATTCTGTCTGCTTTATATTGGCAGTTGAGTTGAGGTGAGCAAAACATCGGCGCCTAAACCCGTGCTAAGCTGCCAGAACCCTCAGCCCAAAGTTCAATCTTTGTAGCGAAAACGTATCCATCGATAGCACGCGACCCGTTCACAAATCTGCGTCGTTGGACATAGCATCCAAAGCAACCTCTCAGAGCAAGTTCCCAGAAAGGAGAATATATCTCATCCTTATCCTCTAACAGAGCAAGTAAATGCATTTGTAAAATGTTATAGTGGTCTTTATTTTGTTCGTCGTGATAATCTAACGTGGTTCCAAATTTTAAATATATTTTAGGCTATTACAACCCTTGGAAGTATAGTACAGATGTCGCAAGTTTTCCTGGAGAAAAACAATTGCGTAAGTTATTTTTGTAGTTTGCGTGGTAAAATTCATGCTAGATTTGGTGTTGTGGGTGTTGGTTTGATGTTTCATATGTACTTTTTGTTTTTGAAAATGTTGCTGTGTATGGACACTTCTTCACGTTCTATCTATAGGTGAAGACAAGCTGAAACTCCCTTGGATAAGTAGCGTAAGCATTAATTCATCTGGTCATGAGTGAAAACATTTTATGTGCTTGGGTACATTTTTGAATGTTGGGGCAATCATTCCTCTTGTACCAGTGCTTGCTCTTGGGTCCTCATTCACAAGGGTTATTAATAAACGGGGAGGGAGGTTTTCCCGATAATTGCTGCGAGCGATAGCAAGTAACATCCCAATTTCGACGTAGGTTTTCCTGTATCATCACATGCCAGTTGCAATCGAGACTTGAGTTTGTCCTGATGTTAAGATTTTCTGTTTTGAGCTCCGGTTAATTTAGTGATCGGTGTACCGTGTCGTCATCGCAACCAGTATTTGACGTAAATGTAAACACAACAACAACATCCTCGTTAAGTGCCAGAACTCGTATCACTTCTGCTAAAACGAACTACAGCGAGCAATTCTTTGTCAAACTTTGATGAAAACAGGTGGGGTAAAGTTAACATTTACCATCGTTCATAATATCATTCTTGGCATGAAGCTTTACTATACCGAAAACAAGGCACAACTTGCCCGATCTGCAACCATTACGCAAGTTTACGTACACTGAGCACCAAGATTTGATTAATACCATACGTAAGCTTTTGTGGGGGAGAAAACTCAAACAACAGAAGTAGTACTGTTCGGTAAGCCAGACAAGGATCTTGCTTTGATACTGATAAGGTAAAAAGGCTGATCCATTCGAGAAATGAATCCGTAGAATCGATATGGAAATGCTTCGACTCACCTCTGTGATGCCAACGCCAGTTTTTTGGAGGGATGTAGTAAGGGGGTCTATAGAAGGCTATGTAGTTTATCATACAAAGGAATACAAGGAGGCCTGACCCCAGTTTGCTGGAAGCTATAATTCCGTAATGAATGTATTACTTTAGAGTCATCTGTAATAACCTACTTTCTTATCTTATGCCACAGGAGAGGAAAGAGAGATACTTCTGCTTATTTTCAAAAGACTTGGTAGTCTTATCCGTAAGCCCGAAACTTGAAGGATACTGTTTTGAGGTAAATATGTTTACGGAATGATTTTACAGTGATTTACGGTATCTTTTGTTAAAATACTTTTTATAGTAGGAAGAGGCCGTGTTTCTGATTCTTACAGGATACTGAGTTTTTTCCATCGTTGCGGATCATAATTTTCGTGAAACCATATTAATACTCTTGTTCCTGTTTCTTGTGGAGATGACGATACTTTCATTAGATAGCAGAAATGGTCCGGTTTCTTGTTTTTTATTCTTACAAGACCACCACGATAATTTGAGGAGATATGAATACCCAAATTCTTTTCCAGAAGAACTATCGATTTAAAACCAGTCGTTTGTCAAAATTTTGTTGATCCAGACAGCATTGCTGAAATCCGTTAACCGCATTGCTTCACCAGGGGCTTTTTGCGTCCCTCTATTTACGTTGCGGATTCATTAATGAGGAGGGATATGGATTTTCTTCAGGTAACACTACACCCAGGCATGGTAACGGGGTCAAGAAAACATGGTTGAGAGGTAAAAGAATTCTGGCAGCATAGTGAAGTTCAGAATCGTTTGGTCTTTGGTGATAGTTTCATAACTCTTTCAAATATTCCTTTCCGGGCGATTTAAGTATTATAGTGGTTTGTTTCGGTGCATTTTAATGACTTACTTTAAGTCACACTAATTGTTATTGTACTAGTCGAATTGTCTTTGATTACGCCGATGATTATGCTCGTTTTGTAGGAAAGGTATGCCATTCCAGAGGTTTCTGGGAAAGATCTTGAAGATACAGAAGACTTCTTTAATGCATTTGAATTACAAGGTAAGGTATTTATTTATTGCAATGTACTGTTATCCCTGGTGTGGTCTTGCAATTATCTTATAACGCGCGGACCGGAGGAGATTTAAGGCTAGCAGTATACTTCGAGATTTAGAGTGGAGGATTGGTGCGGCATAATAAATTTGCAGATTCTCATCTAGATTTGACGTCTTAAATAATATGATACTGGAATTTGATTGCGGGCATCCAGCGTGACACATTTCCGATGATAGTAATTTCACTTGGATTACCCTTTTATAAATATGTTGAGATACAGCAAACTAATTTGGGATTGTGCAGCATTTGGTAAGCGTAATAGAGAAAAATAATTGCTTTGTAATGTTTGTGAGTACTAACAGGAAAAAATCTGTGCTGAATGTGTCTTCATACTAAGAAGGTAAAGACGTCATCGCCCTATTCCCCTGCAACCCGAAAGATCCGTACTTCAACCTGTGAGCTACGAACGCCTAGGACTTTGTAAGGCTAACTCGACTGCCCAAAAAGGCAACGAAATCATTTATGTTCACGGAAAGAAAGAGCTTCGATGCCATGGATGAGTTCATCTATCCTTTGCCAGTGGTGCTATGTGACACGTACCGCTCTGCTGAGGTTTGGAGTGCTGATTGAATGAATTGATTTCTTGCAAACCACCGTAACAACGTTTTACAGACCAAGTGAACATTAGTTCGAACCCCACTTTAGAGCACGACTGTCCCATTTAGCTTCTTTTCATCCTGCAAATGGGATGTAAGCGGGTGTCCGTATTTCATGCCTAAGCCCCCTTTTCCCGGTAGGGCAGATAATCTACAATCCATTATTTGATACGCTGAAAACTGTAACTCACTGGTGTAGTTGTGGTCACAAGACCTGGTAGGGAATAAACGAACATTAGAGCAAAAATCGTTGTATTTGATAATACTTTAAGCCCAGCGCGTACAATGTAAAGAGTGCAGGCGATAAGATACTTTCAACTATTAATAGTTTACGCTTAACTAAGAAATATAGGGAAAGTAGTGAATAGAGTTGCAACCAGGAAATAAGGATGGGTGGATCGTCTGGGAAGATTGAGCAAGATTAAATGGGAAATGGAAGTAGTACACCACAAGAGAAAAGACCGAAAAAGGTCATCTTTGAGGTAGAGAGCTAAGTTGATCTCTATAGTGCATGTATCTATTATAAGTCAGTTCGACCGTCTTCGCGTAGCCGGAAGATCGGAAAACAGCTCCTCACCACGATTGCAACCGATTTCCGTTTGGATCCGTTTATCGCATGGGGACGATGCTAATTACTACGTTTTGCGGCAAATAGGTCTACGGCTCATCCAGTCCAAAACTCGATTCCGAAACTACCAAATGCGGAAGGATTTAAGTATGTTGATGGCCGTAGTAGAAAACAACAACCTTGTTGCCTCAGAGATAGGAGCATGTTTAAGGCTGGCCTCGGTGGCTTGGGAGTATGTTGATGGCTGTAGTGTGAACCAATTACCTTGTTACGTCCAGAGATGCTAAAGGTATGGCATGGCTTAGGTGACTTTGAGTATGTTGGTGACTGTAGTGGGAAACAGCTACCTTGTTGCCTCCAGAGATAAGGGTATGTTAGTTTCTGTCTTCGGTGGCTTGGATATTGTGTTGAAGGCTGGCTCGGTGGCATGAAGTATACTGATGGCTGTTGTGGGTAACAACTACCTGCCACGAGAGTATGTTGCAGGTTTCAAAGAGGTCATCAGTCAATGGTGGCCAAAATGACAAGATTGATTAATTGATTGATTGATTGATTGGTTCATCGATTGATTGATAACCTTAATGTATTGGTTTTAAATCCAGTGATATAGTTTCTTCGTAATCATCTTACGTTCACATGGACCAATTAGACCCAGTACCACTATACGAAAGTTTGGGTTTGTGGCTATATGAGTGTCATTCAATGACAAATTGTTGTTTCTTGAAAACTCGTATAGACCAGTGGTTAAAGTAGAGTCTCATACAATCGTATCTTAACCAACTGGGCCTTGTAATGAACCAACACTTTGGCCGGGACAATAGCTTCAGACATTTAATTATGCCAAATTAAGAGACAGATATCAAAGTTTTAGATTTATCATTAGAATTGTGGTTAATGAGGTTAATGGAGCAGTAACGACATCTACCCAAATGAAAATGATTTAAGTGTCGAAGGTGCCTCTTTTACAAGCAGAACAGACCGGTTTGTATTCCATGGTTTGCAACCACTTTGCCCTGTTTAAAGGAGCCGAAATTTGTTTCTTATGGGACTGTAATTAAAGTAGAATTCAATATAGAGTAATAAACTTTAAGTATAGAGTGCCGACTATCATCATCATCCATAACTTTTGAAATTTATATCGAAATAGGTGTAGGTCAGGCTTACTTCATTCTACAAGGATGTGAACCAAACAGAGATGCGACCGATTGTTGTGGCATCGTTAGGTAATTGCCAATTTTCCAAACCAATTATCTGGCATCTTAATGTTCCGAAAAGGAGTTGTGTGGCAATGGTATCTTCGGAATTGAAATTTACGTTTAACCGCACGGGAGATTTGTCTTGGTCAAGCTTGACATTTGTGTCTATGATCCACTGCTGTAGAGTCTTGTAGACGAATGGAGTGCAACATGTGGCCTACAGGGCAAATGCGACCGGCGAACCAAAGGTGTGCGCCCCCAAGACATTTTGGAAGTTGAGAAAACTGTCGCCTATGCAAGCTCTAAGTGGAACGGTTATTGCTACCCGGCTGTTGGCTTACTCAAGAAAACCAAGTACAAATATTTTATTGATTGATACGGAGGCAATCAAAGGATGTTTTTTCTTACACTGAGTTTTTGTTTCCTCACGGCTGATGCCCGATTCTGAAACTGCCACAGTGAACGTCGTCATAGGTAATTCGTGACATTTTGATGTGCTAGTAACTATATCAATAAGTGATAACGTGACTCTTCACCTACGTGATATTTCAGCTTACCACGTGCATCTCTCGCAGCAAATACGCAGCGACATGCCAGTTTGTAGGGTTACACCGTTACGACTTCGTAGTACTGCAAGATTGCACACCCCTTCGTTAGACCGTCGCCCATTGTAGTACGATTATCCGAACAGGAAGAACTCATTTTTCGAAAACTACGTTTGGATAAGCGGAAAATTCGAATAATCGAGCATGATGTTTTTTCTTTTGTATTTTGCCACTTGATTTGATTCAAAATGCGTCTTACCTAGGCTGATTTCATAAACAGTAAACCATTGTACAATATAATACTATTTGTGACCCAGGAATATACCTTTCTCACCAATAATAACAACAATGTAACCGACTTAAAATTTGCGTCTTGTCAAAAGCTCATACTCGTTATACAGTTGTTCAGAAAAGCGAGAAATGGTTTGGACAAGAAATCTATTCTCCTTTCTTAACGTTCGGATATTCGAAGTTTGGATAATCGAAGGTTGGTTAATCGAAGTTGTATAATGGAAGTTCGGATAATTGTGACATCCTGCGTTTCCACCTTCCTTAAATAAACCATCGGCACAAACATCGACTTGATCGTGGAAACTGATAATAATCAGCCAATGTTGCTTACTTGTAACACACTTTGCAGATGAATAAGGTTTCACTGCAAAGATTGGACTTTGGATTGCCGCTTGCAATGTCTGAGTGTTGGAGCGTTGGCTCAATAAGCCAGAAGTCCCGGATTCAAACCCCGTTTGTAGTAGTGTTACTTTTCCATCTGCAATTTTGTATTCATCGTCAATATTCTTTGAATACCTTTCCTCGTTGCGAATACCTACTAGACCACGTATAAATTTTCCAGACTAAAACCTCCTTTCCATCAGTTTGAATGTATGGAGACCTCTTCATTGCTGTAATACATCGATTAACCGCCGCCCTCAAATGACAGCGCCCTCTATTAAGTGCCGCCTTCGATTTAGCGCCTCCCTCAAATGACAGCGCCCTCTATTAAGGGCCGCCTTCGATTTAGCGCCGCCCTCAAATTACACTTCTCGATTAACACCGCACTTTCCTTTCAAAATTTGGAAAAGGTGTGGCCCTCAAATAAGCACCATCCACAAATACGTATCGCCCTTGAAAAAGCGCCGTACCTCCAAACTAGATGACCAAAAAGTCGTTTTACATTATGCTTTTAATTTTCCATTTGACGGCTTACTTGACCATCATATGTTTTGCATCAAAGAAGGACTGCCATTTTAACGGTGAGGAGGTTTTGCACTCACCGCTGTCGATTCTACAAAATGTAAACAATCCATCCGGAACTACTGAGTTGGACGTTTGAAAGCCTATGAACCCTGTCAACTGCTTGATCCTGATGAAGAAGACAGTAAGGATATTGATCTCTTAACTTTGTTAATTTGTTTGTATGAAGATGGAAAAAGAACATTGTTACATAAAAAATATCGTTTTTAAAGAAGCCCGCCCTCGATTAAGCGCGACATCAAAATCGCGAGTTTTTAATAAGCTCCGCGGCTCCAAAGCGGTGCATTGTCGTATTCCTCCAAATCAGTTACATTACCGAATTACGAAGTACTATTCGTTCAATATAGGGGTACCTTTCGTGCCTCTGAACTAGGATAACTTGTTTGTTTTCTGATGTGTTCAATTTTCATTCTTAGTGAATGACGAGGTTTGGAGGATAATGACAAGTAGCCCACGAGAAAAGGACGCATGGGTCGATGCACTTCAAAGGCTATTGGAGGATAGATTTAAGTTACCAGAACCACCTGTTGTAAAAAGTGCCGTTACTTTAGACAGAAGTGACAGTAAGCGAGGACAAGTGCAGTCCATGCCCAAATGGGGAAACGAACCAGCGGAACATATCGTGCGAAGTTACAGTACAGGATCATCAGGACCCGTAAACAGACCCTCATTCCGTTCAAGAGCAACAGGAATGTCGTCAAGTGAATCAACGCCAGTTAAATCGTCACTGAGTGGCTCAAGGGTATGCGATTCACATTTTATTATCATAAACTAAGTACATAATTATTCGGCGTATTTGATCTTTGTTTCGGTTTTCCAGTTATGGTCGTATGTGTTAATTTCTTTCTTTTTAGCCCTGTTTTCGTCTTTCGTCCACTTTATTCTTTATTTATGGGCTTTTTTCGTTTTTCTTGCCTTTTTGTCCCCATTTTTGTCTCCGCTTCTCTTGCTTTTAATTTTTGTTTCTTGGTCTTAACACTGCCCTATTCATATATATCAGTTTTACGTCTTCTTCGTCTTGTACGCCGCTATGTTCTTGTCTGGTTTTTGTCTCTATTACTGTTCATTTCTCAGTTGATATACATTCTCAGCTCTTTTTTGTCGTACAGTTATGCTTTTCTCCTTGCGTTGTTTTCCTTGCCTGTTGCTACCTATACTTATAAATTATAAAAGGATAGGTAGATGGATCTCTGTTGAAACAAATATAGAATCGGGAACGTGCTTTCTTCCTGTTAGTGGTTAGACAACAATAAAAAAAATAGCCAATTCACAATTGTGTTGCAAAGATTTACGAAAAGTAGAATCTCGAAGTTATACTAACTTTCACAATCTGTCTCATTTTATAAATCAATAATGCAATATAACGCAAAAAACGATGGAATAGAGTTTTATAAGGACTGTTTCATATGCCGATATTTGTATGCATAAGACAAAAATTTACGGACATGGTGTGAAGATAAATGGCTAATGATGTATGTTCTCAGTGTTTGGGACGTGGAAGATACAATCTGATACATCTAGAGTACATTTTATGAACTTCGCTGGTTTCCGGCGTCGAGTTTCATTTCTTGTATCAGCAGTGGTAGTCCATGGAATATTAATCTTACTTAGGTTACGCTTTCATTCAAGGGTTATCGAACTTTTCTTAAAGCTACCCGCTCATTGAGGTATTATTTTGGCCGGAAGCGAATTCCGAAGCCACTTCATGACACTTATTTGGTGTTCTGCAGCAGCCAATAATGCAAATTATTGCTCATAAGTTTCTGATGGCAACCGTATTGCTTTTGCGAACAGAAGACTGGAAACTGATCAAATGCGTCGAAGTGAAAACAACATCTCGAAAACTTGTGACGACCGCATGTCACATTAAAATCAGAAAGCCTCCAACACACGCTCAAAATGCAGTCTTATTGTCTATCAAGTAAATCCAAACGTGTTCACTCTTCCGTTCTTTAAGTACGAGAGAAAGATGAATTAGAGTTAAATATGGTTTTAAGAAGGATTTACACAACGCTTCGTCTTCGCAGATCGTTACTATCGAATTCTTTGGCTTTGTTTATACTTTACTCAAGGAATGTGGTAATCGTGTTAAAATATCAGAAATCGCATTTTAAATGTTTACAATATAAATCGAAGTCGAGCTCATCGAGTGTATACGCCACTTTGTTTTCTGATGGTAACGTCGAGTACACATGACGCAGAAGTACAAGCGTAAGCGATGGCGTCATACCTGCATCGATATACTTTGTTTGTCATTCGCCGCAAAGTTGCATCTTTTTGGCAAGAAGAAACTAGTAAGTTATCTATGTTTTGGCAAGTAGGCCATGGTTGTTTAGTACAGTCTTTTAATTATCTTTCTGTGGTTTCGACCTATGATTGTTACGCGTATGCTGTAAATATTCGAAGAAACATCTTTAAACATAATGTCTATACATCGTACGCGTTTGATTGAGCGTATTCGGCAACAAACTTCATGCCAATTAGAAGGTACTTTTTGTAAAATACTGAATGAACCTACTGCTCCTTACGAATCATTCCGATCCGATGATATTTATGATACGCAAGTTCTTTATTTATGTTATCGCAGTAAGGGCACAGAGAGTATATTGCTTGAATGCTGTTCTCATATTTGTAAATCTCAATCCGGAATATACTGATGTCTTATATGAATATCGCGGTAAGTTTACTGGAAGTGGAATTGGGAGATAAACGGAATAGTCCAAAGGGAAACATTCATCTGCAATTAACTTGTAGGTACTTCCTGCTTATGCCGCGTTAATGTTCTCTTGGCCTGCTGTGCAGTTGGTAGTTATTCTGTGGTTAGGAAGCCATATGTGATGGATCGTTCGTTTGTTGCTGTTCTTTCTTTGGCCACATTAGGAAATACGTCTTATCTGTGTCAATCCAATACGCGAGTAGTTTCGAAAGGCTTAGTTCTTTGTGCTGCTCAAGATAATTTTTCTTGGATGTCAGGATCTTTTGAAAAGCCGTTACTCATACTCAGATGAAGGTTAAATGGCTTACTACTTTTAACCTCTTTGTTTGTATTCATTACAATGCGATTTAGGTGTGACTCTTCGGTCTTACGCCGAAATTCGATCTTTATGAGTCGGTTGAAATGGTCATCTAGTTGTTGCCAACGTAACTCGTGGTAAAGTGTGTAAGTGATGACACTTTGTCGAGCAGTGTGACTGACTGTCGACTTGATTCAGTTGTAAACGTCATCGACAAGGTGTCCATCCAGAAATGAGAAACTAACTTACAGGTCACTATTGTGCTGGGTCAGGTCACGTTAGATGGCTTCCGTGCGCAGTTGGCAGTGCCGCCACCTTGATCACTATCTTTCCGCCGATCTTTTTCCTTTGTCCAGTTTGTTATCATGATGTGTCTTATACATTTGTTCTTGCCTAAAGAACAGCAGTTAATGGTTGCCAGTGTAGCAGTGAATGGCAGGCGATGTAACAATTGGTGATAGTTCGTGTACCAGTTAATGGTGGCCCGCGTACTAGTTGATAGTGACCTGTGTACCAATTAATGATGGCCCATGTAGCCATTAATGGTGACCCGTGTAGAATTTAATGTTGGCCCGTGTAGAAGGTAGAGAGCTATCGTGGTCCATTGAATATCGCGCTTGTCTCTCAAACAAAAGGGTAAGCGTTCGATTCCCTGAAGGGCTATTGGTGATGTCAGGAAGGGCATGCGATCTTATTGTGCTCTGCGCTCCAATAAAAGTCGTACGCAAGTAGGCACCGCCTTAGCCAGTCTTAGAGGGGAGAACACGGCTTACAACTGCATCGTCCGTGTAGAAGGTAATGATGGCTAATGAATAGGTTAAAGGTGGACTGTTTATCACTTTATGGTGGCCCGTGATGCCAATGAATATCAATAACGTTTTGCGAATAATTTAATCCATGCTAGCGACTTTTGGTGCGTAAGGACACGAAAAACGCAGGATAAATGTTCGGTTAGAAAGAATGGAACAAGGAGGACGTAAAAGTTCATATTAATCTAAAGACTGGGGCGGGATGCAGGCTTACCGCCGTACTATTATGCGTAATATGCGTTGTTCTGTGTTTTAAGACAAGTGCAACGATAATTGCCCCAATTTAGGCATATACCCAGTTGGCCAGATGTCCACTTTGTAGCAGCTGTTCATTTCTCACATATTTTGCGTCATTAAAAGCTAATTGCGAAACTTAAGATTTCGACCGTTTCTCTCTTTTTAACAGAGCCTAGCCAGAGGTGTAAGTCCATTTCATAACGAGGCAAAAGAGCAGCCAACAAGGAAGAACTGGTCTTTCACAAGGCTACGTCCGACGCCACCATATCAACCGAACTTTCAGCTGAAGACGGGGGAGGCAAGTAGAGTATGTTATTGATTTTTTACTTTGGCTTCCTTTTGTTTTGGGTTTAGTAATGAGTAAGGCTAACGATGTACAGCGTGTGATTATAGGAGACCACGTGGTGCTGCTCTTAATTTAGAACGCTTTGATCTGTCGTGCTATGAACAAGCTGGGACTATTTAAGGGTACGCGTGTCTGATCTGCTCAACCATTTGTTAGAGATCGACCTCGAGGTCGATGACCAGACTGTAGATCCTGACAAGGTTAAACGTTTACCCAGTTGGCAAGTGCATGTTCCCAACACTTGCATTACTTTCATACCGATGGTCCGAACGCCTAGTTTGTAACCTGTGCCCTCATGCCAGTGTTACACCGGCGCGTA
>PUGI020000253.1:0-11307 GCA_008930755.2 Alatina alata | reverse complement strand
CCTGGTAATATTTACAATTATTTCATTTTTGTTTCTTATTAAGGAATTACAAAAATGCCCAAAAACTATAATTTTGCCCGAAAAAATATAAAATTTTAATAGACTGGGGGGCTGCAGCCCCCTTCAGCCCCTATGGCCGTGCGCCTATTGTAAGGATGTAATACTAGATCCCAGGACCCTTCCGGTCACGCCACCACTTCTGAACACCTATGATTTGAGGATTACCTTTTGGGGCAAGGAAACCTCATCGTTTAGCCATAAACATAGAATCGCTACTCATAGGCTATCAATAGAATGAAGCCAAGTTACGAGGGCAGGTCGTTGTCGCCACTATGATTCAAACAGGCGCCCTTAAGTTTAAAAACTTGAAATGTTTACGAAATTTGCACTGACACGTTCACTGGATCACAACTCCTCCGAAGTTTTATTGACAAGCTAACAGGCAAGCTCAAAGTAACTTTCTACTACGATTTCACTTGACAAGCGATTTGTCAAAGTTGCCGTTGAACAGAAATAATCATAAGACATCAAGCAGTAGATCAATTTATTCATTATATTCCACATACAGTCAGCTATCCCCTATGTTTGAGTTGTAAAACCAAATAACACTTTCGTCTTTGGCTGATATAAATATGTACAAAATAGACATCGTGTTCACTTCCATGTATTCGATACTGTTTCTAACTAGTAACGAAGTGCGACTAACGGAAACAATGTTTTAAGCTAGAGATTTATCCAAGTCATTCATTTTCATTATAAAAGGACATTACAATTTTGCAATGTGGGAAGACCTAAAAGGAGATACGGACTACGTACGTCTGAGTTATAGAATGATATACAAATAAAATGAAAAATGCTTGCAAATTTCATATCCTTGGAACAATATTTCGTAGTTTAAAATACTCAACATGTTCATTACGTCTACTTAAAGAGATAACGGGGGATGACCACCCAATGACATTTACCCTTATCAGTCATTTCGTACACTTTACAAAATTACATGGGTTAGGAGTATGATTACCATAAAAGCCATCGAACTGACATAATGTAATTTCTATTTTCTGTTTTGCGTATTGATTAAAAACAGTCACATATTTTGAGATTAAGAAAGAATCTTAAGAATCGCTATTCCTAGACACGCTCAGTTGCCTCATAGACAAGAGGGTCTGAATAAATGGGTGTCAGCTTTTTATAAAAGCCACAACTAAACAATGTAAAATTGCCAACCAATGACCAATGCATGTATTCCCCTCTGTTTTTAAAAGTATAACTGTTCCAACTAAACTGCATTAGCTATTTTAAATTTATTCCAACCAAAGTCATCCTTAAAAACTCATTATCAACTGCACAGCTGATGCAAGCGTTTGATGCTTGCATGTAATATAAAGCATTTTTTTAAACAAGGGATTTTTGTAATGCAAGGGAGTTTTTTACTGTAGCAGAGTTTGTTTTCATGGACCAGAGTTTGTTTTAATGCAATTGGTTTGGTACTAACGCAAGACAGTTTGTTTTAAGGCAAAGAAGGTTCATTTTAATACAAGGGAGTTTGCTCTAAAGGAAAAAACTTTGTTTTAACGCAACAGAGTTTGTTTCAGTTTAAGTGTGTTGTTTTAGGGCAAGGGAGTTCGTTTTAATGCAAGGGAGTTAGATTTAATGCAAGGGAGTTTATTTTAACGGAACAGTCCTCTAACACATTGGAGTTGGTTTAACGTGATAGAGTTCGTCTTCACGCAATTGGGTTTGCTCTAATTCAATGGACCTTGTTACAAGGTCACAGAGCTCGCTTTACTGGAATAGGGTTCGTTTTAATGCAAGGACGTTGGTATCAACACAACAGGGTTGCTTTTATGCAAGTTTATTTTAATGCATCTGCAACTTTCAATTACCGAAAATGCGTTATAAAGAACTCAATTCATTGATTACGAGTATAAATTCTACCTCTAAACGAAACAAAGTTGGACAAACTTTATGCTTCAGCTGCCTCTCGTTTGTTCCCACAAGGGTGAAAGGGAGCCGAAGAGGATAATAGTCTGAAATTTCAAGCGTGATAATATTTGTCGGACTCTTTCGATATCACAAGGAAGAGATTGGCGTGTAAGGAGTCCATGGCCTTTTCGTAGCCACATTTCTAGTTATTCGTCTCCCATCTTCAGGGAGTGGGAATAGGAAAATTAATAAACTGGATAATTAAGGTGGCCGGAAAAAGTTGAAAATTAAAAAGCGTCCACCCTGTTTATCAGACACCTGAGACAACACTTCTTCTGATATTTTCTCTAAAAGTAATTGCTTGCTGTAACGCAGGTCGTATGCGTATTCCAAGGGGCAGAACAGAAATCGTACTAATAGCGTTCACAACTTTTAAACGCCCTATTTAAGTAACCCTAGCTACCAAAAATAGAAGAGCTACTAATACTAAGCATTAACTACTTACTAATAAAAACACTATAAGAACTGCTTTGAAACCTTCCATATGGGGTTTATACACCATGAAGCAAGCTATGTACATATTAGTAACATCTGATCTTGGTCCACTAGGCAAGCCATACATGTCTCAGCATTCATTCTCGCAGGGCATGCACAAATATTTTGTTCTAGTTATTATACGTGGCAAAAAGGAGGGCTGTAGCAATGGTGTACAACAAGGTTATATATCAAATCTATTACACTTTAAGACTGAACGCAATCACAAAGCTCCTCGGTTATCACTATCGTTGTAGCTACAGCACAGTGTAGCGTCAGCATAGCGCTGAAGGTTCAGCAAAGCGTGGTATCTTTAGCTTAGTGTCGTAACTTTAGCAGTGTTGTCGCTTCATCATTGCGCTGTAGGTTCAGCATAGCGCTGTAGGGTCCATTGGCGTTGTAGTGTCAGTGTATTCTCGATGTTTGTTAGTCTACGACCGCAAGAAACCAGTGTAGAACGACAAAATAACCCCGTCCAAGCAATACCCTGGTAACTTTTAGCCTAATTGACACATCGATGTAGCAACTGAAATTTCGTCTTGTATTGGAAAGTAACATGTTTCTCATCACGTCAGTACGATTACCCTTGTTGATTTCCTATTATGACTCATAAAAAGTCATATTTCTTAGAGAAATGCTTAACAGATCGAAATTAAATTTTGTACTGTTGGTGGAGATGCATTGGACTTTAAAATTTCTCTTGTACAAACATGTCACCGCGACTGAAATGATCCTGAGAACTACTAGTCTGCGAATCATAGAGGGCAAATTATTGGAAATTGAGCGCACTATTTGGTGCCTAATAACTGGGAGAACATATGTTAGATTTCTAGCTTTTTCTGACCCAAAACCTTATTAGAGCCCACCCATTTATCACTTTCTAGAGTTAGAAACGTATGGGACCACTTTATCTGTTTCTCTCGATGCAATCAATTCATAGAGGTACTATTGCTGGAAACTAAGCTTTACCTACATAAGAGTTTAATTAAATTTAACCTAGTCCGATTTTTGCTCGTTGCTTTGGGGAGTTTTCAGTATTGTTTGATATTCCTTCCTCATTTATTTAGAGCCCTAGTTTATTAAATTTTAGAACAATGTCCACCCTCTAATCTACTCGGAGCCCTCATTTATTAGGCATTTAAGAGTATACACTTATTGACAAGGGGTCGCTTGCATTTTGTGGATGTTACATGGTTAGCTTTCAAACTTTTCTGATGTAATCTATGAATTAATTAATGCCTTCTGTCGTATATTTATGAGGCCCTCAAGCAGGGGCGTGGGACTGTAGAAAAATTTGCACAAATAGTTTGTTGACAGCAGAGAACCTCAAATAGTTTTTTGATAGTACAGGCCTCTAAATTTTGTCAGCTCCCTCCTTGCAACAAGTAACTATAACTATTCTACAAACGTCATCAATGAAAGGATTTCGATAGCTAGTCTTAGTAACAGCACGAACATATCCGCCACAAACACTGTTCAGAACTTTGGACACATATTGCAAACCTTCTTGCTTAAAATCCGTAGTATTTTTCACAACTGTTATATTTTGAGCTCCTCCAATCGAAATACTTGCCCCCCAAATGAGATTCGGCCTTTTAGATTTCCATCCTGACTACGCGCCTGGCTATGGGGATAACATAATTGTGGACAAATGTGAAAGGATGGGATAGACGCCTGCAAGTTTTGAACATCTTGAGCAGACGTCGTAAGTGTACCGTGCCTTTTCTGAGGCTCGCATTCAGGACCTTCATTGACCTGTACCCTTTTTATTAGACAAATGCTGATGTGATGTAAAAAGATAAATGCAACACCTGCTTGATAATCTGCTGCAAGGAAATTTGCTTGATAATCCCTGAATACCGCTAAGACTTGCGAAATGCAGAGTTGAATGTTCTGCTTCACATAAGGAACGTCTTGGGCACTGTGTAATAGAATGCATTGCGGTTTTCAGATTATCAACATCTGTTTGATTTTGAAAAAAGGAAACTGAAAAACTGAACATCCGTATAGTAAATTACGAAAGAGGATAAACCGAACAAAAGTATCTTTACAATGAGGAACGTCTGATTGTCGTCTATAATTTTGTACTACTACTTGGAGAGCGTGCAATCTTATAGGTACAGTAAGCTTGAAAATTGGATCATCACAGCAATACACGTTTTCTAATTTACAAGAAATCGTTTCTAAGGAAATGAGACTAATTGTTTTTCTTTACAATTATCTATTTGTATATCCCTTGAAAATCTGTAGTAAGAATAATGGTTTCTTGAAATTCACACACTTCATAAAGGTTTTGCCCTGGGTTTTTCAAAAGGAAAAACAGAAAGCAGAATTTTCATTAACCATGTCACATACACGTATATTTTTCGTAGGTAAAAGAATGAGAAAACACTGCTTTTGTTGCAAGGCTTACGTAAAAAGTTTACAAGCATATAAATTTGGCTGTAAAAACCCTAACAAACAACTACCGGAAAAATGTTAAGAAAATTTCGTTCTGATTTTCATCCATATGCCGAGAAAATTAAGACTGGGACCAAAAAATGATTTTATCATAAAACAAAAACGAGTAATCCCAGGAAGTTTGTTCTGTTTCATGTTTTCAGGTCTTCGAATAACTCGGGCCACCCTTCTGTTAAAACGCGAGAGTAACTTATATTGGAGAATATAAACAATTTCTGAAATAAACCGGAAAGAAATGGTGTCAGTTGTCTAAGACGCATAAAGACATACCTTTGTAATAAAAAAATGCACCTATTCTATTGGTATAGCTTCTGCAAGCATATTGTGGTTCCGGTTTTCAAAAAAAACCTGATCATATTTGAAGCATAAACCAAGCCTTGCAACTGCACTACAGCGACTAAATTTCTTTGGTAAAATTTACTTACGTCAATAAAAATGTCCTCTTTTCCATTAACAACAAGCCCACTTCTTGTCGAACGGCCGTAAAGAAGCTAATGCGCATCCGCGAATACAGTAGGAAATCTTTAGAATGCGCATAAATTTGAATATAAATACACGCACGATATCTATTAAGTCCACGCCCGATACAACCATGTCTTTTTTAGCACTAACTGGGTTACAACACTAACAAGATTATCTAATTGTGACCAACAGTAGATGTAGTTTTTATGCCATCTATACACTCTGGTAGGACGTAGGGCGGTGCTCAGCTGGAGCTTTCGTCGGGACGCAGAGCATATATTTCGAGTATTCGAATTGAGTTGCTTATACAAAGACTACCTTAATATAGTACAGAGCTCACTTGTATCACTTTTTATTTCCTGTATCTCAAAAGTGTATCAAAAAGAGCGATGTCACAACGTTTTCTCGATCGACTCATAATCATTTCCAAATCTGGATAATCCTTGGAATGTTTGGATTGTGTCTAGTGATTCAAAATCAAATCGGACCGATAAACGGGGTCATAACGGAGCTGGAGGATGTTGTTTTATATGCCTGAGTGCTTTAATTTTCTTCTGAAATGTTGGATTAACAATTCTCTTCTGTGTGAACTTGTTCTTTGAGTAATTTGTTGCTTTATCTATTTCTTTTCTTTCGAATCCATTTCATTGACTTTTTTTTCGTATGCAGCACGAAGTGGGCTTAATGTTGTTTTATTGGGGTTTTTTCCCATCTTTTGATCCGTTTTCTTTGTCTCTTTGATTTTAAATTTATGAAAAGCTTAATCAATTGGTTAATCATAAACGCCCTGTAAGCTGCAGGTCGCTCTACATGGCTGTAAACTGTGTTTAATTTGATAGTTATGATAGCTCAGTATCCACTGTTAATCCGTAGATGAGCACAAAAATAGTAAGCTGGTACTGGTCAGCACACTATACTGCATCTTCATCCGCATGATTATTAAAACGCTGGACAATGTCTCTGTCCCCTCTTTCTTGGACGCATTAGTCTAGGACGGGCAGTTCGCAGCTCTGATAAAATAGCAATGCCACAACGTCAATAGAATGTTACCTGAGGAGCTTACCGTATTTTCTTGAATAGAAACCGCCCCAGAATAGAACCCGCCCTTGAATAGAAGCCGCAAAAATTATCTTTGAAAAATAAATAGAAACCGCCCTTGAGTAGAGGCCATATTTATTTTTTTGGAAAGGATAAATTGAAGCGGCAAATGGAATAAAATATCTAATCACAGTTTGTTTGAATTTTAAGTCGTAACTTTTCCTTTTTGCTGCCATATCCACAACTGAAATCACAATTCATAAAAATGTTTACCTTTAGTTTAGATATCTCTTTTTCGAATACGTTTCCTTGCCTTCCAATGGCTTCATATGAAAACAAATGAATTAAATAGTCACAAGAATTTTAATAGAAGCCGCTCTTGAATAGAAGCCGCCGTCAAATAGAGGCCGCATTTTTTTTTCGATAAAAAATAGAAGCCGCGGCTTCTGTTCCAGAAAATACGGTATATGCGAGGTAAAGAATGTAAAAACAATACATAGTAACGGATTCCAATTTGCTAAAACTTGTCGCCAGCCACTGGCCACTGCAAATTAATATAGTATAAACGACAACAACAACGTTTAATCTGGACTCTCCAGGGAAAGTTTTATCTGAGGATTGATACAAGCCAATCAGTATACAGCTGGTTCAGTAGTACATTTAATGGCTGTGACCAGTGATGGGCACAAAGCAACACGAAAATAATGCTTAACCTCATGGTACTTCAACACCCGTTTCATGTTAAAAATTTCGTAACGATCTTTACATGTTAGCAAGCTCAATACTGAAGTTAAAACCAACAGAATTACTAATATCGGTAAATTTTCAAGATGTCAAATATACAAACGCTTCAATTAAACACAGTTGAAACAAAAGAATTGAGTTGAAAGAAATAGAATGCTTCTTGGGAAAGCTATGGTTCTTAAAGAACTTTTGTCAGACATAATTACATCAAACCCAGACTGTGTTTTCCCCGAAGAACGGTTGAAGAACGGTTGTATACACAGACTGTATGAACTGCTCCGTCACGGTATCGAACTTATTTCCCACCCTTGATGGATACAGGAATAAACAAATATGGATAGTGGACATAGCGTGCCAGGGTGAAAAGAACATTGAAATGAAGAGGAGAATAAATTACAAAAATATTAGCAAGTAGCGTTCGAAGTCTGGATGAGAAGACCAGGGTACCATGTTGAGGTTGTGCCAATTGTCACTGGATACTGAGGAGGAGGAATTAAAGAAACTGAGAAGGCAGTCTGCAGACGTATCGAAGATAAGGACAGTGTGAACAGAAAATGCGAACAAATGCAAAAGATTCTTTTCTTTGAAAGTGACACAATATTGTGTAAAGTGTTATCTGGACTGATCGAAAGAGAGTAGGACTTTGGAAGAGAGGTTTTGCTGCAAACACTAAGTAGCAAATGTTAGTAGTCCTCATTGCTATCTCTCGTTTTTCTTTCTCTCTTTTTTCTTTCTTTTCTCTGTGACTTCTTTTTCTTCTCTTTCTTTTTACCTTTAAAGGATAGCAATAGACTTATTAAGAAAGTTGTTGTAACTCCAGCAAACCCTTTTGTTTATATGTGGGTCAACATGGCACGAGGCTTTTGACATCTTTTTTGCGTGAGACATGTGTGCTGGAAAATAGCCAAGATAATCAGAAGGGCTATGGACACCTAAAAGTAAGGGGTTCAGTCTGCTGCTCACAAATAAGTTCGTACGGAACAACTGCGAGACATACAAATCTGAAATGACAGTGGTAATAATGCGTCAAACTCTAGGCTAAGCTAGGGGGCCCAGGTTCGATCCGTAATCGGAGAAGTTTTTCTTTTCTACCAGAAATATCATATAACCTATTTTCTTCAAATTCTCTTGTCATAATAAGAACGATTTTATACGGTACACAACAAATGTCCATAACATTATTTGTGAAATACAATATCAGATATTACAGAAATAAAATACAAGTTGATAGTAACTACACTGGATGGCAAATACTAAATGAAAGGTAATAAAACGAACAACAATCTAAACTAAGAAACGTAACCGACATAATAATATCTCAACACCATATGTAAATTTCCTTTCTAGTTAATGAAAAAAATTTCACTATAAAGGCACAAAATATGCATTCGACAAGACCTGCTGTTCAAATTTGTCGTTCCCTCACTGACAATTTACGTCAATGCCTTAACAATCCTCAGAGAGATACAGTTTTGTACTTCCGTGTAAAAATTCCAAAGAATCACATCTCAATTTTGTTTCCATCGTCTCCTCCTTGATCACCTCGCTCAGCTTCATTTTTAGCGATAATCGCGGCGATTGGAAGAAGCTCTCCGAGTTTGTTGGAATATTTGCTCTCAAAAGATTCCATATCTGCATGACAATCATGTTGGTAAATATCAATCACCTTTTTCCAGCGCGATATTTTGCTCTGTTGTTTCACCTTCTGCTGTGGGCTCCAGCTGACAACCGGGGGAATATTGTTCAACCCATGATTCCAAATTTGGATGACGTCTTTGGCCGAAACTTTTCGGCCATTGATTTTTCGAGGAAGTACATGCAGAGGAGGATCGTCTGTTTTGAGGAAATGAACACGGCTGTTTTCACATGGAAAGTACGAGGAAGAAGACGGAGACGAGCTATCGTTCGTGATACCAACAGTACAAACATCAACAAGAGGCTCCGCATCTGGTATAAACAAGCAGTCGGGACTCTGAGCCTCCTTTTCACTACAATATTTTGCTATGATACTCGTAATGGGAAGAAGTTCACCCTTTGCATTCGAGTAACGTTCTTTGAATAGCGCTATATCTCCATTACACTCGAACCGATAAATATCCACAATCTTGTTCCATCGAGATATCTTACTTCGCTGTGCAAGTTTCTGACAGGGAGTCCACATCTTAATGGCGGGAAATGAGTCACTGCCGTGTTCCCATAGTCGTATAACATCAATAGCATCAACCTGTGTTGGCAGTACAAAATCTCTTCGATCATCCAGTCCACTACGGTCATATTTATCGGCATCGGTAATATTATACGAAGAAGTTACTATGATCTCGGATCCACTAGGGAAGCCTTCTTTCGAGTTAGAAGGGCTGCTGTGTGACGAACTTCCAGTTTCAGCCTTGTTCGACATTCCTGAGTGCCTCACGTAAGGTGCATTGGAAAAGACGCTGTTCTCTGTAGGAGAAAAACAGTCGCCTGAGTAACTGCGCTCACGAGTTGTGGTGTAGGGCACCTCAACACAGAATCTTTTGGCACGTGGCTCCAGGCTGTCCTCATTACTTGACACAGCACTCGAATTAGCATTTTTTTCGCTTTTGGTCTCTGCCATGGGAGAGCCAACAGAGTAACTGTTTTGATGCGGTGTCATGGTTGGAAGCGAAGACTTGGAAACGCTATAGTTTAGTTTCGTAGAAATACCGTAATCGTCCCGTGCTGCCTGTGCCGCTTCGTATTTAGCAATAACTGCAGCAACAGGCATCAAGGAGCCATTACTAGTCGAATATAGGGACTCGAACTTTCTTATGTCACCTCCACACTCAATATTCAGAATATCAATTATTTTCTTCCATCGAGATATTTTGGACTGCTGTTTCAACTTTTGCGCCGGCGTCCATTTTTTAATGGGTGGAATATCGCCAAACCCATTTTCCCAGATATGTATAACATCCAAAGCAGAAATTTTCTTTCCGTTAATTTTTCTAGGGAGTATAAAATATGAAGAAGACTGCTGAACTGAAGAATTGGGTTTTGACTCATGATTGAGTACTTTTCTCTCATGTTTAATTTCCTCTCGAAAAGGCGATTCTCCAACTGAACTCTTTATACTTTCTTCATCGGTATGATATTGATCTTCATCATATTTAGATAATATTTCTGATATTGACAATAGTTCACCGCCTCTTCCTGAATTTTCAGCAACAAACCTCTTAACATCTCCGTTGCATTCATTGTTAAATATCTGAACCAGTTTTTGCCAAGCAAGGAGTCTACTTCTACTACCTGATGATAAACTGGTGTTCCAAAGGCGTATTGGAGGCACATCCCTCGTACCGTGTTCCCATAAAAAAATAGCATCGAGTGCACTCATGTTGCTTGGAAGGCATTGCAACGGATCATATGTATCGGTCTCTGATAAACTTCGTCTTCCATGGTCCTTATCTTCCATTTCCCGTGATCGAAAATCCTTATCAGGCGTTACTTCTGATAAATGACGGTGCCGGTCGAAATCACTGTCTTCCTCTCCTGGAAGCAAGCTCTTCCTATTACTTACAGACCCATTGCGGTAACCACGCGTATCTTGAATACTCGAGACGCTAGTTGGCATCATAACGGCTGTCTTCATTTGGAAAGGCATCCCCTCCCCAATATGAGCTCCCCTGGGGACGCGGATTAACTCTGGCCTTTCTAGTGGAGGGGACGTGCTACGGTTTAACGTCGTGTCATGGTTAGAAACATCTCTGTGCTTAATTTTGTTTACATCCGGAGATATCGGTCTTCCATAATGCCCAGCATCTCGTCGAAAGTGATTTGACAACGGATATTCTCGCGGAGAAATAATTTCAGAAGAATAACGGTGATGGTCAACCTTTTCGGGTATCTTTCCATCCAGTTTCAATTCCCTTGACGCTGGCACTAATCGCGTCAAACATTGAAGCAAGTCCCTAACTAGGTGAAGCTCCCTATTAACAAAAGTTAGCTTTTCCTCCAAATGATCGACCCTTGAACAGAGCGTTGCTACAGTCGCAGTTAGCCCACTAGCCTTGCTGGAGTGAGGATCTACAAAAGAAGAAAATTTGTATCATAAATAGGTGTAAAAATTGACCCTATGGTCTTAGATTCAACAATAACATAAGTCTTCGTCGTCATCATCCCCTC
>PUGI020000252.1:0-11328 GCA_008930755.2 Alatina alata | reverse complement strand
CAATTATTCGACATGGCATTTTACCCCACTTACTTCTTCTAAAATGCTCCACACATGCGCACATGTGAGCAAAAACGTAAAAATCACATGTGGCCATAACTCAAAAACTTGACCTGATTGAGCAAAACTGATGTGATTTGTAGATTCAGCGCTTTAGATTCGTCTAAATCAGCTGAAAAAACGCAGACAAAAAATTTGTTGTTGACCAGTGTTATTAGCACGAAATGCTGGAAATAATTGATAGACCTGGCGAAAAACTCTTAGATCGCAATTATATTTTAATATTTAAGTGTCTTTTTACGGGTCACATGCTAGACTATGTTATGTATTCCTAAGGTTGCCGATAGGTCAACATATGCTTAGGTGTGCTTATCTCCTCATATTGCATCGTGTTTATTGTACCAGGAAGAGAGCAGCTCTAGCTGGGCTCATGTATCCAAAATGATCCTTATATAAAAGCCCCCGGCAGCCCGATGCTTTAACATGCACGGAAACCGTGCGTCTGCATTTGGGTGCCGTGGTTAATTTGTATCTGATATAGCGTGTGGGCATATGAAATTGCACCTACATCAAACAAGGTTATCAGCGCTGGTTATGTGCAGTCGTTTATTACGGAGCCGGTGTCATAGGCTGTTTCTAATTTGGTAACAATTACTGGGCCCTCTCGGGTCAAACACTACCATTTTTATCGTAAAGCACTGGAAGCTTTGACTTCATTCCAACAAAAACTCCTAACTATCTGACACTGTAACAATGTGAACGTACGGTTAAGCTACCGTTGCGTTCGTTGTCTTTACTGAGCTCGTTTAGCTACCTCCTTGCATGTGGCCGTTGTTTTGTTTTCGAAAACATTATGAGGTACAAGTCTAAACAACTATAAATGCACCTGCTCACCTTAGTCAGTATACTGTACTTCCTTCTATGAGCCCGATGATACCGACAGTGTGCCCCAAGTACATGATCAAATATAGGATATTCGAAACAAATCTTTGATAAAAGAAAGTTCATGGATGGTGCATGTAACTAACTATACTCTGGTGTAACTTGTACTTATTAGCCCTACCCTTAACAGCATTTTGGATTTGTAATATCCATTATCTCAAAACCTTAGAATACTATTCTATTCTTCCCATCAGATTGGAGAATAAATCTAGCAAAACACAGGGAGTTGGGAAACTAAAATGCAACTAGTAACGTATTACAAAACATTTTCGTTCGTAGCATTTCTGACACACTGTATACGTAGTATTATTTCAAAGTAATTAAATAATTTTGTAATTGTGACACGAAATGGTACTGAATACAACTAAACGTATGGAAAAAAGACAAGAGAAAAAGTAGAATTGTGGTTTTCGTTTGGCATCTTTTGATGTTTGGCATCTTTTGATGTATGACATCATAAATGGAAGCTCACACTAAGCATCGTTATTCTATTACTGTCCATTACAGGGTGATCAGCCACGCGATCTCGAATAAGTAACTATAGTTGGATGCATTCAAGTTGTCATTAAAAATTCTTGTATTCCTGCTACTACATTATTCCCACGAATGCAGTGAATTTGAGCCATTGGCGTCGCGAGCGATTTCGCTCTGGAATCCATGCGACCAGCATTCTTGGGCTGCTTGTACGTTATGAACTCACAAAAGCAATTATTATGCAATTTTTTACAACTTCAGCATGCTTACATCCGGGAATATCGTTTGTATGAAGAGCGTTTTGTTACTTCTGAGGGAGAGCAAACGAAGACATATTCCCTGGACTGCAACTCAAATTACTTAGGTGTGCCCGATACTTCGTAGGCGCGAAATCTCGACCGTATGTGGATTCGAAATCATCAATTTTTGGAGGCAGAAGAATTTCGGAAGAGAAACATTTCAGAGACACAAAAATTGTTAAATTATGGGACACGTCTAAGTAAGTAACCAATTAAGACTCACGGGTCAAAAACCCTTGGAAATTTAACTTGTACTTACCTCTTTCGCACATACGCCCTTCGTATCCATAGGAACAAGAGCACCTATTTGGTCCGACACAACGTCCGCCATTTTGACACGGAAAATCACAGACAGCTGAAAGGAAAACTCGTTATTGATATTGACATAGGTATTTGGATTATAAAATTTATTATATACTGTACGTAGTAGGGAAGGACAAGCAACAATAGAGGACTTATAGGGGGTTTGCGACACAGCAGGTGCACTATTGCTACATCGAATGACGTCCGTAGATTTACAATTATTCTCATCGGCCTAATCGTAAGGAGGCCACCTTTTACGATTTTTGCAAAAATTACCACGACATTCTATTATTACTCGCCTCGTTCCAGCTATTTTGGATTTTCAAATCGAATCCACCAAGTTCATTAGTGTGCCCAAAATTAGGTTTAAATAAATTTTTAAGTCAATTTTCACATCTTCTTCAGGCACACCATCTGGAAAAATGATTTGATCATTTACGCCTCGTCCCGAAATTATCAATTTACTTTTCCCCTATTCCACTATATCCTGCAGCTGCATGCATATCGACAATAGTTCATACCAAAATCCACAATTGTTCTCAATCCTGAACCACTTCTAAAGTTATATAACCCCGTCATGGCCATTCACTCCTAATACCCCAGTTATAGAATCATGAGAGATGATCTACTCTCATGATTATGTATCTAAGTCACGATACCAAATATAAAGATGTCAATATGATTCCAAAATTTCTTGCTAATTTGTTTACTATTAAACATGTTGTCCAATCAAATGTAACTCCTCTAGGCATTTTAATTCACCCCCCCCCCTCCCAGAAAAGTATCTTTCCCCTACGGGTGCACCTATTTCCCGGTTCAGAGCCTCTAATATAGAAGTTTTTTTTTACCTTAACCACCCATTTCCCGTCCTTTACCCTGTCGCCCAATAGAATTTGCTTACAATTTAAGTATTTTGTAGTGATTTATGTGGCACATAAAACCTGGTTTCTCTGAAACATTTCTTTGCTTATTTCCGTATTTTGATGCCACAGTACGTCATATATTCAATTAATATCCACTTAAATAGTTTGCTGATGGTGCAGAGCATCCAAGTTGTACGATATATAAAAATTAATATGTCTTTTAAAAGCTTTTTCGTCTGACGCTCCTCCGAATACAAAACGTCAGAATGCAATACGCAAAAGAAACAACAAAGCTAAACCAAACTGTGCTAGCGCTCTAGAAAAATCCAATCAAACATTGGACTGCTTGATTGGTGCTGTGCTTTAGACCAATCAGCAACCCCTAGCTCTCTGTGCATTGGCCGAAAAGGCCCAGTTACAAGACAAATCCTTGTTGTTTTGTAGAGTAAAGATCAAAGGAAAAAACAGAGACCTAGCCTTTCCTTTCATACGGAAATAATTATCCATATACATTTTAGCACAATCTGCTTTTTCTAGTAATTGCAGAATAATATCATCTGTAGTGTTTTGAAATCCGAAGTTTTCAACATAATACAACAAATATTGGTATCCAAAGTATTTTTCAGAAATTCAGGTAGCACTATAACCTAAGAGTCATTGAATCACATTCCCATCTTGATTGACTTTTATTCCCACGCCCTGATTCAAGTCTTCTGAAGCTATGCTACCAATGGGACCTGGGAACCAGTCACAACAACTCAGCGATCTTTATAAACTACTATAGCCACGGGGACGAATGACATCAAAAGATATACCAACGTGATGCTCTTAATAAACTACTGTACCACTGGAAACTGGGAACGACTAAAAACAAAACATGACCATTATATTCTTTACACCTACGATACCAAGATCTGGTAACGAATAACAACCAAAAAATGAACAACTATAAATGTTCTCAGTGACTTACGTGTCTGGCACCGCCGCCCTGAATAACCTTCATTGCAAAAACATTGACCGGGTCGAATGCATATACCTTCATTTAAGCAA
The DNA here is from genome assembly GCA_008930755.2 of Alatina alata. NCBI lineage: Eukaryota > Metazoa > Cnidaria > Cubozoa > Carybdeida > Alatinidae > Alatina > Alatina alata. Next base: position 7,397 of record PUGI020000252.1, on the reverse strand, counting down.
GAAGGTAGACAGATACCTGAAAAGGAAGAAATATCAATATGGATGATGTCTTTGGTTCAAGGGCTCTGATAGCTTAGAAGCCTTAGATGGTAAAGCCTTGGCATAGTAAGCCACACACCCCGGGTTCAAATCTGTTTCCAAAATTTTGTACTCGATTCAAAATCTTCCCTCACTTACAAATATATACAACTGCTCTGTTGGGCAATGGGGGTGTGATATCTTCCCCTTTCAAAAGAAGTCAGTCTAGGAGGCTCCTCTCTCTGTGTGTGACTTGTGTGAATTTCCAAAGGTTAGATATTTGTGAACGATTGGCGTGTTACAGATGAAGAAGTTCAACTGCTAAGATCGGGCTTTGGATCGAGGACTCTCATAGCTTAATTGGTGAAGTATTGGCACAGTAAGCCATAGACCTGGGTTCAAATCCCTGTCAGAGCAGTTTAACTTTTTCATCTGTTTCCAAAATTTTCTATCCAATTCAAAATCCTCTCTGACTTATAATATGGATGAATGAATGAATGATTGAATGAATGAAAGAATGAATCATGATGTAGTTCTCATAGTATGCGTTCTCCTCTACTTCTGAGGCGGTGCCCACTTACATGGGGCTTTTATACAAGCACAGAGCACACTAAGACCAGCTGTCCTTCCTGACGTCACCAATCGTCCCTACAAAAATCGAAGGCAGCCCCGCTAGTTTAGGTAACAAGCGTAACGTTAATTGATCCACGGATAAAAACAATGCAATGGGTCCCACTTATACGTTTGTAAATAAATATGCAAAAGCGCCATGGTTTATAATATAACAAACTTGCTTTCAAAAAGCATTTAAGGAACATTTCCAACTCGATTAGACAAAACGTTATTAACATCCAGGCTGGAGACAAAAGTGTTTTTTATGCAAACGTGTATTTGCTTGGAACGATTCAAGCTTTTGAAATTGGTGAAGCCAACGATGGGCCGGCCTAAACGTAGGGATAGGCTGGGCAAATTAGCAGAATATCATCTGTTTTGAAAACGTTTTAATTATTTTTGGAGGTAGAAGTATTATATGTATGTTGTACATTAGCATTCATGCACCGTCATCATTTTGACCATGTCCCTCAGATTCATAAAAGGACGAGTTGTTACAGCTTCTGTGGGAACAGGGCGGGGGCGTGGTAGTGGGTGGGGCTGTAATTATTTATGAACAGGATATCTGGGGCAAAGTGTTAGAAATCAGCAAGAAGCAGATGAAATTATGAGAATTATTAGCTAGAATTCTTTGCAAAGTAAGTAGAACTTAATTAAAGGACAAATACGAATTACTCTCTAACTTGAGGGGGGAGGTAAATGGGCGAGAAGAAAAAAAGGTAGAAGGGCCATGGACCCCTTACCCCCCAGGAATGCCCCTGGTAGTTACATAATAGGTTTTGAGATGACGAGTCAGTACACGTACACCTTTCTTTCTAGAGGAGACAATGTTCATAAACGCAGACACTTTTCGGGGTCACTTACAATGAAACTGGGGTTAAAAACAGGAAACGGCTCCACAAACATACTTAATTACAATACCCAATGCGATAAATTATCTAAGAATATATGCTATCCCCGCCAATTTAAAAGTTCTAACAACATTTTGGTGCCTAAATTATCAGTATTGTTTTTAGCCTGTTTTGTTGAAAAACAAAACTTCCGCTGATAAGAAACCAAAATACTTCACTGTGTACAGTGACCTACGAGAAACAGGGGTCAGCTTTGCAGAAAACTGATTTTAACTCAATTAAATTGCGCTTAGTTGCTACATGGCCGTTATCACTTGGCATGTGTGTAGATAAGCCTTTTTTCTGTAAGAACCCTGCTTGTAATAAACTCTAGGTAAAGAAGCGAGAAGCGTAAGAAACTCAACTAGCAGTGGCGTTTCTGAGGTACAGCCGTACAGGTGGCAGAGAAGGTTATGCCTCCAGAAAAATATTTTATCCCTTGGTTGTCCTTCAGACAAAATTGAGTATCCTTGGTTATGCAGTAACAAAAAGTTCTCTTAAAGTCAACAATCTGGATCGCAGCATCAGTCATTTCCTTATGAACCTCTCGAGGTTCATGCGTTTGAAACACTGTCAATGCAAACCACATTTTTGATCTTTTAAGCACAGAATATGCATAGAGCATAAGGTTATACTTATTGAAAGGAACATGTTTGGTGCATTTTTAATGATTCCTTCTTGGAACGTTCAAATAGGTGTTTTAACTTCGGTCTCTTACTACAACTTATTATGCAGTGTGATTAAGTAGATAACGGTCAGTTACGGTACATTTTTCAATTTTCAAAAAGGAAGTGCACCTCCAGAAGAAAAGCCTTTTAAGAAATGGTAGAAGTTGGATTCGTCTGCACCAGCAACTTCAATTACACTACCGACTGACAATTTTAAATACAAGGCTGATGCTCTAGTTCAACTTTATCTAAAAGAATGTCCCACACACAATGAGGGAAAGTTACATGCTCATGCTTTCGTAAGTGCTTGGTTTGACAAGTATGAATGGACATAATACTCTCGGGAACGCAGTTCCATGTATTGTTTTGCATGCCAGTTCTGCCAGGTTGTAGCACGTATTCATTAGAATTGGCTTCCAAGGTTAGAAAAAGGCACATATGAAGAATGGTGCCCTTGAAAAACATGTGACATTAGAGTACCACCAACATTTAACATTCTAAAGTTTCAAATACCAAGCTCTCAAATTTCAAACTTTCCAATTTCAAACTTTTAAATTTCAAACTTTTAAATTTCAAACTTTTGAATTTTAAACTCTAAACTTTCAAACTCTCAACTATTAAACTCTTAACTTTCAAATTTCAAATTTCTTCACACTTCAACTTTCAACTTTTCAGCTTTCAGCTTTTCAGCTATTAAAATTTTTAACTTTCACCTTTCAAACTGTCAACTTTCACACTTTCAACTTCCAAACTTGTAATCTTTTTTAACTTTGGCTCGTTCAACTTTAAAACTCCAACAAACATAACCGTGGTTATTGTCGAAAAAGGTCTATGGCCACCATGCCCACAATCCTAAATCACATTTTCCCAAGCCCCACCTTAGGGACCGTTAATTTTGAGCCTGGCGCGCCTGTCAAATCCGCACGTTGTCCTTTTCGTAGTACCTAGTTGGATCACCGTACGAAATGGCGGGACATTATACAAGAAGCTAATACATTATACAAGAAGCTAATGATGACGAGCATTCCACGCAAAAGCAGGAAGTAAACAGTTTTACTGGTCTAATCTATTACGATTATTTCTTCTCTTTAATGAAAGGCGCACACCTTTTAGCTTACAACTGGTAGCAAGTCACATATCGATAAAACAACATACTACTTACTTCGTTCGCACGACTTGCCATGATATCCAAATTGACACAAACACTTGCCTTGGCTTATGCAGCGGCCTCCATTGCGACACCGCGGGTTACATTTGGCTGTAGATTTATGAGAAGAAAACGAAAAAATATGGAATATACACAGGTCTTGTGTGTACAATACTAAAAAGAAGGATTGAAAATCGAAATACTGAGAAGAAACGCACCAGGAAAAAAATTTCCAGACTCCAGTTAACAAATTAAATAACTAGATTAAAAGACGGCAAGAGTCGTAGGTTAGACTAGGACTTTTTGGGACTACTAATGCCAATTTATGAATTGCTCATCAAATTGATTCGCTATTCAATTCAATTGTAAATTATATAACAAGTTGGGGAACTCATGGATACGCCTGGACAATGTTCCTTCGAAGAGACACTCCCGCTAATGGTGAGTGAGGAAAAGCATCTTTTTGTACTTATCGGTTATTCCCCCACCAATGTAAAACATTATTTTTAATGAAGTTTTATAACCGACCACACGTTTTCCTAACTGACAGAAATAGCAGGGAACAATCAACGATTTTGAAATCGTCTACATTTTGTTTATAGATTGCGCGGCCTGGTTTTTACAGCGGAATTTACAAAATTGAAGAGACATTATGCAGGAAAAAGCGAATTTCGGAATACAATGCCATCTTTGAAGTTTTAAAGATGTATGAAGTTGCCATAGAATTATCATCGAGAACGAATTATTTTTATTTCATCTTTACAAGGTCCAAAAGTGTGTATTTGAATTTTTGCAAGCCTATCGATTACTAGACCCTTTAGTTTTGCAGCTCCCCAGTTTAATCTATTCCCTCCATTATTAATATTAAGTATATTTTCCAATGCCCGCTTATTCCAACCCCCGTCTATTTCGGACTTGAGTGTAGTAGCTAATAAAATATGCCGTACTAAAACTTAGTATAATAAATGCTCATTTATATGAGGTTTGACATTCGTTGGGGAATAAGCAACAAAGACCCATCTTTTGATAAAGCTCCCTTTCCCTTCCCCTTAATTTCCTTGCCGCCCCTTTCCCTTCCCCTTAATTTCCTTGCCGCCCCTTTCCCTTCGTTTCCTTTTGCCCCTTTCTCAATCGTCTTTGTTTGGGAGCACTGACCAGTAAGGTACTGACAGTAGAAAGCACGTGCCTCCATGGCTCCAAGTTTGCTATGCTCTTGAATAAAATCCATGGAGAACGTTGAATGTCATAAATCGCAATTTACAACGTTTTGCAAACACTTTGTTCTAGATAGTTGTTGCGTTTACAATGGAGGGCTAGCGGAGTGTACATGTTATAATACAAAACAGGATCATGCATAGCACAAACCGATCGTCCTTTCTCTTTCTTGGTTAAAGTATCAAAGTTTGGTTTCGCAATACACATTATTCTTGTTTCGTTCAGGTTTTTGAAGTGAACAGCACTGTACAACGAAGCACTGCAAAGTGACGCCCTGCGCCGTTTTGCTATGTTCTGGGATGCCTTATGATCGATGCAGTGTCAATTCAGGCTTGTTCTATCTTGAAAGGTCCAACCTTCCTTTTAAATTCCCTCCCACTACCCCCGTTGTCAGTGCAGAATCACCCAGTAGGCGCAATAGCCACTACCTAGACCCCTCCCCGGGTCAAGAAGCACTCACGCTTTACTGACAAAACTCTTTCCTATCTTTTACAGTCTTAATTATTCTTTTAATACTTACGTATACACACGTTTGTATCCGGCAAACGGGTGTTACACGGTAAAGCGCATTTGGCTTTTCTTTACTCTTTTCAATTCACCTTTTATATTCCTCTGAGGTTTTCCGCTCAGGTACCACTGAGGTAACTCGGCAATGCTCTTTGCAGAGGGACAGCTTTCATATGTTGTACAGCTACAACCTACATAACCGAACTACATTTAATACTAATTGTATCAGCTGTTTTGCTGGTGACAAAGCAACTACGTTGGTAATTACAACTGGTAACTATCGGAATCTGCCCTCGTGTTTGCGGGAGACACTGGCCTAAACAGCACAGGGAATTGCCACTTTTCGTGTCGTCTGTCTTCATTTCAACTCCTGCCTCTGGGTAAATAGCAGGCATGGAAAGGAAGCAAGATTTTTGCAACCGTCTAACACAATTTTTCAAGCTCTACAACAACCTTCTTAAAAGGAGTATCCTTCTTAAAACTATTCCTAACCATACGACCACGAGGACCACGGCTGCGAAAACTGCTGCAACAAAGTTCAAAATAGCAGACTAGTGTTCTCTAACGTTTTTCATTCCTTCGCCCCTTTTTAATTGCCTTTCTCGTTTTTCACCACCTTTTGATTCCTTAACTTTTCAATCATTCTTACGAAAACAATAGTAACGATACATCTCAACAGAAATTATATATTTGTCAAATAAATAATTGCCATTGAATTCGGATATAAAATGGGCAGATATTATTGCATAAATTCAGCCGATAATTATAGTGAATAAATGTAAACCAGGGCTCCGAATTTGATGTTTCCATGGAGTCACACGTGCCTGACCTCCTGGTTGTGTTGTAAAGGTAGAAGAAGATAGGCTTCCTTTGAGCCTAACTCCCTCACCTCCAATTCTCCTTGGCTGCCAAGGACCTTCTATTCACAAGTACCCACCTAAAACTACAGCTCACCCCTCAATCAGCCCACCATGAGCCTACGGTACTCCGCCATTCACCCTTGAAGGCCCTATTGGACCCCTACTAGGAGCCACTGGTGTAGATTTTCTCGTAGCACAAAGCACCAACTGTTTCCATTAAAACCGTTAAACATACCCCGAATTATTGGCACGCCTTACTTATTGTAGTGGTTCGTCCCTAGGTCTAAAACCAATTTAACCAATAATCTGCGGTAACGAGATAACTAACATTGTTTAAGCTACCCCTATCTTTACCAAAAGTGCTGATAATTATGACAGAAGAGGTAAATTACCCATAAAATAAAGCTTTCAGCAACTACTATCTCAAACATCCAAATCTACCGACTGAAAGTTTAGACAAATCCAGTGTCACTGAGTGTGAATTCTTTTATTCTTCGTTACATTTTCATTTCTGGCGTTTCCTGGTGTTCCAGAACTTTTCCGTTCCTTTGGTTTGTGAAAAGTACAGTACTTATCGTTTTACTGTTATTGCAATGTTAGCATAAAGTTCCGAACAGTCCCAGACGACAAGCTTCTACCAAACAATAAGTGTACTGCTTTCGAAGGAATTAATTGAGATAACTTATAAGTCCTTTATTATATAAAAAATATCCATATAAGAAACATGAGGCTCAAATTTGACAGAAATAAGGAAACGTTCAGGAAACGCTCAATTTTCAAAATCCGGATGTTACGACCTTTAAAATGTAGGAAGAAAAAAATTTAAGTTGAGCCTTTCGGGTAGTTTGAGTAAATGTGCAGGAAACAGAGAAAGGTAAATATGCAGTGCAATGGCTTCCTTTTACAATGTTTGAAACAGGTGTGAAAATATCAAGGGAATATAACACAGTTGCCTTTTAGAAACCATTTAGAAACACTTGGCGTCAATGGAAAGGAGAGGTGAAAATGTAAATAAGCAGTGCATTGGCTTCCTGTTACTGTTTGAGAAAGCGGTTTTAAGACTTCAAGAGATATATATTTGATACACTTCCTTTACAGAAATCTTTATAGAAAAATTAAGGCTTCGAATAGATAGGGCCATAAGAAACATCCCGGCTGAAGGAAAAACGCGATAATGCCTAACAACAAACCACGCATCTACTCGTTACTTAATTAAAAATCACCAAAAAGCGCAAGCCCGGCGCCCTTCCTGATGCCTCTCTCTGTAATTCCCAAGTATGCCTGTACATAGCCGAATTCCTGTTTTGTACACTCCCCTGCAGATTTGCAATCCCCCGTGAAGCAGTGAGTCTCCCCCTTTGATTTGTTGTACCCCGCTTCTATTTCTCTTTTAACATTGCAATTAAAATTTCATATCTTAATGATGTACGACCACAAGGGAGAGTGCGCATGCACAAGGATCCCCCCCCCCCCCCCCCCC
>PUGI020000251.1:0-11330 GCA_008930755.2 Alatina alata | reverse complement strand
CATCCATTGTTTTAGTGATGTCATTCTATTGTTTAAAAGCGAACAAAGGGTGGGGTGGGGGGTCTAAAAATTCCAGATTCTGAGCGTACGTACTTTTCGAATGGCCCCTATGTACAAGGCGCACGGCTGAGTGTACGCTCGTGGAGTTGCCATCAAGGAGGCCAGCAGGGCTTATTGCTAACTCATGGGGGCTACGTTTACCCCTCACCTAGTACATGATACGTTCACGAATAAAACAGCAATATAAACACAAGACGGTATAAAATTAAAGAGGCACTGAGTTGGATATCGTAAAACTCTTATAAAATGTTGGTCCAGATATATTCACAATTTGAATAAATACTGATGAAAATGTAAACATTCTGAAAACGTTGTGGACCGTCACCGAGAAGTGTAATGGGCGGTGAGTTCAAAGTTATTCACAAAATATCCTTGAAGGGCACAGCGTCTGACAACGATTAAAATTGATAACATTTGTACTACTACATTTACACTAAATACGAAAAGGTTCCAGGAAATCTTATCCAAAAATTCAGCTTTCCGAAATATTTTGTATTCGGACTGGCCAAGAAAGACAAAGGTATTTAATAAATAAAGCTGCCTTGTCTTTTCAATACAGTGCCGGTGTCTGAAATTTCTCCGAAACTTTATCACAGATGTTTCCTCCGAAATTTGACCAAATTTCGAGATTTCACCAAAAAATTAATGTCCAAAATGTTATCAAAAATTGGACTCTATCAAAATTTTTTCGCCCGAAAATCCCCAAATTCTGCCCGAAAATTTACATGTCTGAAAAATAATCGTCTTTTCGTATTTATGTACTACAAATTAAAGAATACTTACACAAACAAAAGCACAAACCTGACGCACAAAACCCTTGAATAACGAAGTGCTCTGAATGCACGCATCATAATTGTCAGCTTGGAAAAGCCAAGCCAAGCAAGCCCATGTTATCAACATGATACAATTCATACAAAGCGTGGCTTGTGGGAGCCACAAGATCCTACATTCAAGCACTTTTCCCATAAACACTGGCACAAACGTCATCTAACACTTCACTTTTTTACAAGACGACCTCAATCATTTATCACCTTGAAAAGCGATCCCAATGCCAAAAATATTGTTATGGCCAGTAAAAGCAACAGCTAAGTAGTGTCTGGAGGGACGGAGTTTATGATACTCATGCGATAAAGAATCTCGCTATTTGTTGTAGTCCATAAAGGGCAATTGTCTCCCCAGCCCTCCACCGAATATAACCATTCACTCAGTGTCATTTTGCGTTACGGGTTCAAAGTATCATAACAGTAACCCAATTGATGGGCCGACCAGCTATCTGCACAAAATTTGTGTGAAACTGTTTATAGTACGCCCTCGAGAACTCAATTTTTGGAAATTCTCGAATAGAAGAATCTCGCTGTTTGCTTTAGTCCATACAACACAATTGTCTCCCCAGCCCTCCAACGAATGTAGCCATTAATTTTGTGTATTTTTGCGTTACGGGTTCAAGGTACCATAACTGTTACCCAACTTATCGGCCGACTAGCTATCTGCACAAAATATGTGTGGAGCCGTTTACAGTACGTCCTCGAGAACTCAATTTTCGGAAAATGCGTTCAAAAAACTCGAAATTCTGATAATCGAGGATGACATTTTTTCAACTTTGCCACTTAATTTGATTTCACGATCCTCTTTACCTTGGACGGTGCCATTCACAGTTAGATAATAAGTAAGAAAATACAGTTTATGACGCAGGAATAAATTTTCGTACTTAAGCAAGCAATAAATGCAACCGACTTAAACTATACATCACAATTTTTCCTTGTGTCGCATAGAAGAGCCCTAATTGATAAACTATCGTTCAGAAAACCGACATATTCGTTTGCATATGAAAGCGATTTTCTTTCTTATAACGTCAAGATAATCGAGAAATTGCTCCTACAAAAAGGTCCTCCGTCTTTTGTGTTCAGATAATCGGATAACCGAGGTTCGAATAATTATCGAAGACGTACTGTATTGCTTAATATAAACTAGCAGTTCATGTATTCATGTTTCGGGTCTAGAATTTAATTGGGTAAGAAAATACAAAAGGAATGTAAAGCTGATTCTGCAATATTGATATTTGACCTAACTACAGAACTATTCAATTCCTGAAATTACATTCAATGCGCATCTGTGCTTGTACGAGGGCAAAACTAATACAGTGAGGGTAAATCCAATTGTCATTGTAAATTTAAAGTACGGTGTAACCACGGCAATGTTTGTTTAACTGATCTTTCTTGATGATTACATCATGATACATTCTGCTTAGTTTAAGTTAGTAAGCCCTATTGTACGGATAGGTCGCTAATTTATGCGAACAGTAATGTCACTCGAAAAACATGTTTCCATGTATTCTTACGCTTTCGAATGTTACTCGTATGCACTCGAAAGTGCAACCGTAAGAAAGTGTAAATTCGGAATGCCCATATTTTTACAATGTGGAGTGGTATAAAAATAGCCTACAGGAGCATAAATCGTCATAAATGAGGATATTGTGCGCTGCAAGAGTAGCAGAAACAACTCCAACGTGTTAAAGAGACAAGAGCCCATACGGTTGAAAATAATCACGGTAGCTGTGGTATGATGAGTATACAGTAATGGTCGACAGACGGTAAGAGCACCTGGAAGTAAACATTTACAGCGAAGATGTATAGAAAACTATTTCTTGCAACCGTAAAAGGAAATGAACTGCTTTATCATTCCCTAGACATCCTTCCTACATCAGAGCGTAGTACGGAAAGCCTAGAATACACATCCACACATCAATCGTTATCACTAACTGCTGCTCCACGCTTATGACAACTACACCCTCAACTGTGGACTGTGTGCACTTAACCGAACAATGGGGCTTGGCATTGTTGTTTAAAGCATCTTTATTGCTTTGTTCTTACAAGCCACAAGACGCTGCCCCTGAACCAATCCAGTCATCACACTGTACGTCAGTCCATTGCCCCTGATACCTCATTGGTAGACTTCAATATACTAAAGTAAAAAAAAGGCCGTTAGTGGAGTACGTTTTTGCATACTTTGCATAATTTGATTGCATTCGCGTATCACATAATGTGGAGTTTTAATGTTTAGAAGCATACATTTTTCTCAATAAAATACTCGAATTTGTAAACAGTTCGGTAACTCCCCGTTGTTTCCTTAATAGACTTCAACATGTTCCCCTTCGATGTAAATTTGGGTTACAAGAGATTCGTGGTTCCCCAAACTGAGATCAAGGCCCTGCGGGAAGCCATGAAGCCATATAACAGGCGGTAGTAGGATCCACTATCCCGGTGAGAGTGAGTGCTTCTCTAGTCCTTCACTTTATTTCCAATCTAAAATGCTCCATGTTGGTTTAAAATTGCACCCATCAACAAAGAAGTCAAAAATCCGGCTTGAATTTCGTACTTTTAATGCTTTCTGTGATATGGCTGAATAGAAAGGCGGGCCGAGTTTAAAAAATCTTTAGCCAAGTAGCCATCCAATTACTAACATTTTATTGCGATATTTGAAACAAATCTTAGCCTTTGATGATACCGGGATTTATATGAGCTGTTACAAGTATTTGGAACTTGCAAATCGAGCTTTTACTGGGTTGCAAATTGATATCTGCTTGTTACGTTTGTCTTCGAGTGTGTTATTTTCTATGTTCAGCGGAAAATCTACAGCATAATTTGCATTACAAAACTTCATTTTCTAAACATACTGTTTGATAATTTCAAAGCACTGTCTGTTGAGGACTGACTGGAGATGGAAACAATATTTCTACATGTTCTCATAGAAATTGTAAGAGAATGGGGTATGAATATGGGATGGGTCCATTTAAGGATAACAAACTAAAGTACTACGTATTCAATGGATATGGACACAAATCTACCTATTTTCAACACTGTATAATTCTGAAGCTAACTATCAAAACCCCCATGAATAGGTCACACGTAACATGTAATGAATTTCATAGTTAAACTACTTTCTGTTTAGGAAAAATTTGATTATCTGCTCAACCCCAGACAACCTTGGCAAACCGAATAAATGGTGCAGCTGACAAGTAAATTTATCGAAACGTTCATTCATAACCTATGCATATACATAACTGATGCATTGGTGGGCTTTGGGGCAGTGGTTCTTCGCCTAACTGCAAATGTATCCCTAGGAAGGGAGCAGCATACCGGGTGAATGGCGTGGATAAATGTTAAGGGTAGTATATGTTAAATGAAGTATATGTAACATACATATATTTCTCTTTTGAACAAGGCATCTCATTGAAAGATGTTAACTCGAATACTGGCGCCGGCGACGACGACTATTCAGGGTACATACTATGTAGACTAACCATCTCTCGAATTTGTTTGTTTCCTGTTTTTCTGTATTTGGGAAAATACGATTTTCTGGGACCACTTTCAGCTACGGTGACAGTAGGTCCCTCTATGACTGACCGACATCAAAGTCTTTTGGTAGAAAATGTTGGCCTTTAAATTTTCAAAGTGCGAAAGCGCACGTTGCTAACGATTGTCATAATATTTCAATCTGAGATTTATTCGTACGCATCATGGCTGCAACAACAGCAGTCTCCCCCTCACACTTGCTACTGAATCTCATCTTTCATAATTTTAAAACAACACTGCTCTCCATCGGCAAATTCGAGCTGCGACTGTAGTAGACACCTCTGAGATTGATCAACACTATTCTTCTAGTACAATTACTCCCTGGTCTCTAATATAAGGGGGGGGTGTAATAGTAGGGGGAGTTGAAAAAATCTCTAAAATTCATAGCCGGGGGGATTGGAAGAAAGCTCGCTCAAAAGTCTCAAACGTCTATTCCAGACCAGAGAGTACTGGTTTGATAAGGAAGCAATCCTGATCCAGATGGGGATTCTTCCAAAGTCTGACCTTTTGCTTGCAATTTCATTATGCTGACTTTTGCGGTTATCTCAGACGTAGATAAATCGACTAAAAAATTTCTTTTTAGGCACAGATGACCGGTTGATGTCCCTCCCTGTATCCTATGTACTTTTTACCAAAATACAGGTTAATGAAAATGGAAAGGTTGAGCGGCTTTTTAAGTGCGGACGCGCATGTTGGCAATAGTTACCGTGGTTTTTAGCAGGCACGTTTTATCAGGCGAAGATGCCAGCACCTCCATTAAATAACCTTTCGTATTCAGCGGAAACGCTTACTAAAATATCGTAAATTTCAGAATATAAGGATATACTCGTTCAGAAAAATTTTTGCATTTGGCAGGCGTAACTAGACAGTCTGCAAGATTAGGAACAGGCAGCTGTCCTTCTTTGGTAACGTGATGAGGAGAAGGGACGGATTGGACAGCCTTTGTGCGATGGGAAAGGTGCATGATAAGAAAGGCAGAGGCAGACCAAGATTGACCTCTCTCGGTTTCATCAATATCTACCTCAATATTTCAGCAACACACTGCCTGAGGCAAGAGCAGAATAGAGGGATATGGAGGAGTTTGGAATAAAATCGGCGCTAGCAGGTTTGGAACTTACGTAAAGTGAAGCATTTATGCATGGCTTATACTTGGGGGCAGGGGTGGGGCTGGGTTTACCAGCAAATGCCATTATACGTACGCGATTCAAGCACCAGCTGGTACGTGTAAAAAATCTACCCCGTTTTTGTGTGTGTGTATGTGTGGGGGGATAAACATTACGTTAACACAGCATAAAACTATTTTTCTCCAACGTCAACGGTATTTGTTAAGGAGTCTCAGTAAATATGCCCTGGGCGTATATACAAATGGCCTTATTTACTGAGGTGCTCTGGTATCTACAAATGGGGGGAGGGAGTATTCGGCAGAGAACATATTTGGGATCTGACAGTATATCAAAACACTATTGACAATTGTAAGGAATATCATGCTGCCTCTTTTCGAAGCTATCCAGAACCATCAGTTAGTATTCCATTACTCAGTAATAAAAAGGAAGGCGTTGGGCGTCAAATTTGGGAAGTATTAACATTGGGTATTTACCAATATTTGGGGTGCGTTGGAAGAAAGGTTCGGAACCACTGCTCTGAGCCAATGTACGTGGATGTGAAAACATTCAAATTATTTTAGTAAACAAAATGGAATATGATTAAATTCAAACCCATTCCCGAGAAAAGTTAATGAAACAGATAAATACAACTACAAATAGCCAGTTACAAAATGGGGAAAAAAAGAAAACTTCTAAAAGACACTGTTAGCATACGTACCTACCAGGAAATATTATGTACAGAAAGATAATGAAGTAGGGTACATCTGCTTCGCATGTTTATCTACCATTTTAATACACATGTACTGTACAAGTCATGGCAAACATATAATAAAACATTTCTGTACAAATAATACTCCCTAGTAAAAGCAATTCAGCCCCAATACAGCGAATTCGAATGATTCGTGAGCGACTATCTTGAGTCCACAACTGCGTCATTACGCAAAGCAGCAGCTGTGGAAAGAGATGAGAGTGAGGAAAATTAATACATGTTACATTTTACATTATTACAAGAAAAGTACACCCTTTCCTTTTTATAAACACATAAGCAGTTTAAATCCTAAATGCATTTCAAGACTAACACTTAGCAAAAACCTAAACATACTCTATGCCCATCTCCATCCTTCAGTAAATCCGCATCGCCATCTAAAAAAGGTGTTGATGATCATAGGACAGATTAGTAATCCTCATACCATTTTGTCACTCCCATTAAAGCAACATAGACACAAGATCTCCGATAAGGGACCAGGGGTAGTATACTAATCGCCTAGTACTTATTTTAACCATTTAGTTAAGCATATCCTTATCATAAATAAAAACACCCCGGAAAACTGACATTTTTATTGTTCTGATGTTCTTTCGACATTATCTGTATCATCTTCAGAGTACATTGAACAATGTTACAGTCAAAGGATATAATGAACAGCATCACTACAACACTACAAATTTCTGTTTTACCATCAAGGTGAAATTAACGCTAAAAATGTAAGCAAAAAAATAAACTCAAACTTATAATATCTCGACGTTTCGGAGTCATTGTGGCGCCATTCTCAAGGGTATGAAAACGTTACAGAGATGATAAGTCTATTTATACACGATAAGATAATAACAGCTAAACAAACAGTTTTGCCTTGACCGAATCTATTTGTACATTGAGATTCGGTTTCAACGTGCGTGTATACGACATTTCTTTAATTATCTCGCAGTATAGCAATCGATCTTATTGTCGCATTTCGTGAGCACGTGAAAATTGTCTTCAAAATGTTCAGGAATTTTTGAGCGACGGTCGTTTAGGTAATGTTTGTAGATGGATGACGAAGATCTTTTGTGTTCATCCACACGCTCATGGAGACGCCCCAGTGTATAACCGACATAACCCGAAACGCACACGTCACATTGCTTCAATAATATGTAATATCTATATCTATATCTATATATATGTCTATCAGACAAACACTTAGCATTAATTGATTTTTAACAATAGAAAATCAATGCTTCGCCCAGGTTGAGACTCGAGCCCGGAACCTCCCATTCCGAAAACGTCGACTATATATATTTATATCTGTATGTATCTAGGATTCCTTTTCATCAGCGTTTCTCATCCTAGGGAATCTGGCCCAATACTGGACCACGGACTCCTAAAACTGGGCCTCTTTTATAGTTTATAGGCATGTATCGGATTGTACATGTCTATAGGGTATAAATGTGATGTTTGTGCAAAGCAAAAACATTCAACATAGTGAATACATTGATCAATGTATTCATAATAATTACCAGCTTTGTACATAGGTATTCATATGATACTTGTATAATTGATTCAGATTCAATTTGATAATGCCTCCATCTTGAAAACTGGGCTATGGCCTGTCGATAATAAAAAACTGGGCCCCAGTACAAAAACGTCGACAAGCACTTCTTTACACGATGTTTATAACCAGCGTTCTCAAGCAATACCGAACAAATATTTCCAAAATTCTTACCTTCCAGCTGTTTTCTCATTTTTCTTCTTTTACGTCTGTCTATACTAGCAACCTCCGCCTTTAATTTGCAATAAAGTTTACGCATTTCTAGAAGACGATTTTGCATAAGTTGAATTCGTTCTGTGGCGTCCATTGAGGCCAATGACCCTGTTTGAAAATGAAACAAGGAAGATTGAACAAACCACTGAACCTGATCCTGGCAACAATTTCGTTCCATTGTTTGCCAAGCATATCCAGCTGTATTTTCAGATGAGAGCGTTAGATAAAACGTTCAGACAGCAATAAAAGTAGTCTACGTAAAACTAAATAAAACAAGAATTTTTCAAGTTGAGTGTTAACTTCACAGACAACTCCACCAGAAGAAAGAGGTCGTAAAATGTACACTGTATGCGTCAGACTGTGGGCATGCACTGTTACCATCTTGTTTGCCACACACCCTGGTTACCTATCTTCACATCTCTGTAACATCCACATCTAACTACAAGAAAGGGATCTAAGACCGACACTTGATAATGAACACAGTAAAATTCCATTTCCGTGCGCTTTGTAGTGTGCTGATTCGTTTGTGAATTTGGGACAGATTGTGGGAATAAGCATTGAATCAGAGCAGTGCACTTGATACGTTCTTATTAGTTATCGAACCGTGAAAACGGAATATACATAAGTACATATATACATACATGCGTACATACAAATATATATATATATATACATACATACATACGTATATACATACATACAAAAAACATACATACATACATACATACATACATACATACATACAAGCAGGCAGGCAGACAGGCAGACGAGAAAGAGTTCTGGTCTGTTTCCTTGAGGATCTCTGGATACTCCTACTTCACAACTCCTGTCAGAACAAGACAAAAAAGGAGAACAAGAATCGCCAGCCGGGTATTATTTTGCTTATCGATGACCAAAGGTTTATCCGTGCCTTAAGTGCCCTACGCGATTATATCAATGCTGTACTTGTACTCCTTTTGGGTTGTGCTTATAAACAGGGTACAAAATGCCACAAACATCGACAGTTTACAGCATTTGAATAACACCACGGCACACTCAGGTCTCATAAAATTGGAATTAATTGAATCAATGGCAAATTAAATGCAAGGTCGCAATCTAACTCGTTTACCTGTGTTTACGAGGCGGCAAGGCATCTATTTGACTCGTCGTTAATTCGTTTATTCCGAAATGGGCCTCCAAAAAGTTTAAGTTTCTTCATCATTCTGCATTTAATTTGCGTACCCCAAAGACGTACCTCTGGGTCACTTTTTGTGCCGGATAGTTCATATCCATTCTCGCCTAAAGTCTACAATCACTGTATAATGATATTCTTGTTCATACCAGACATTTATACTGTAACCAGTATCTGGCAAGGGGCTTCATCAAATGATTCAGTTATCTAAACTTTACTTAAGAGAGTCCGTGCACCGCGCATAATACACTTGATACTAATGAAAACATGCAATGGCATTTGTATTGAAAAAAGTCCTCGTCTCAGAAGAAAAATTAAACAATAAAACCTCAATTTCTTAGAAAGTTCGCCCCAACAAACTTACCTAAGTCGGAAACGAAGTCAATTTTAGGTCCATCGTAAAATCGACCAAAACATTTTTCTCTTGAAGTTCTTAAAGGGCTTTGTAAACTATCACCGCTCTCATTCCCTTGATTGTCAAGCGATGAAGAAAGGCTCGAAGACATACTTCTTCGTCGTTTGTGCTTCTCTTTTTTTTCCTTTCTCCTTCTTTTTCGTTCCTTTTCTTTTTCTAGATAGCAACTTTGATTAATAGATCTCTCGTCTTTAATCTCCGGTGCTTTCAGTGGTGCAACGTTTTCCTTCCGAAGTCTCTCTTGAGCAAGGTCCGAAAAGTTCAATTCTTGTGATATTGTGGACATTGGGGGTTTCATATCTGGAAGGCGACCCAGCGATACGGAAAGCAAATTCTCAGCAGCTTCCATCTTTCCCAACTGCTCCGTCGCCAAAGCATTTGCAGCGATCACGTCTTTGTTCGAATCCAGTACCTTGTTACTAAGTGGTTCCGATACTGCATCATTATCAATATCAGTTGTATCAGGCACTTGCAGTTTTCTTTTACTATACCGTACAGCAGCACGAGTCTTTCCGTTCCGCGTATTCAACTTATTATCGTTCTTTCCTTCCGTCTTTCCGTTTTTCGCCGTTTCCGCTTTCGGAGACTTGGCAGTTGACTTCACCTCTTTGCCCTTCGCCAAATCCGAGTCTTGCCCGGAATCAGTGCTGTTTGGGGTTTGTTGATTCGAATCGTTTGGAAACATCGAAGTCGGAGATTCTCTTTTTATCTCATTCGCGGAATTATTCTGTGCTCCAAGCCTCGTTCTAATGAGTGGCTCATCATCATCATCTTCATCACCGACATCTTCATCTTCGTCTGTTTCTTTTCCGCTGAATTTGGATTTCTTCGTAACACCTACTTCCTCCTTTCCACTGTCACTATCGCTGTTGACCTCCGTTTTTGGTGGGCGACCAAGGCGTCTTCTTCCTGATCGTTTTACTTTCCTTTCTCCATTTTCTGACCCGATCGATGATTCTGCAAAATGACGACCACAGTTTATTAGTACGTCAAATAGTAACTAAATAAATATATAGTAAAACGTAGATGTTCGAACTGGCCATTATTAAAATTTTTTATGGCAAATGCCCAAAAAGAAAGTGACGCTGGAAGTGAAGAAGTAGGGACTGGAATTCCTTCTGAGGGGAACAGGAAGACGAGCAGCAAGACGGGGGGAGTAGGAGAAACAGCAGCTGCATGAGGAGCTGGAGCAGGAAGAGGAAGAACAGGGAAAGACAAAGAAGATGCGGAGCAGCAGGATGAGGAGCAGCAGGAAGAGGACGGTGAGGTAAAGGAGAAGGAAGAATAGACATAACAAGGGCAGCAGGAGTAGGAGCTGACAGAGGAGGCACAGGAACTGGAGTAGAAGCCGGAGGATAAGCAGCAAAGGTAGCAGCAGGAATGTAAGAAGAAGGAGTAAGACTGACGATAAAGAAGAGAGGTAGGAATGGCTAAATGTGTACATCCAGTACAACCTAAAAGACACCACCAAAACCAATGCGGGTGAGGGTTTCAATTCAGCTGGTGATCATAGTCGGGCTTTGTCAATACCACTTAAACTAAATGTTGAAGTAAGATTTTACGTGTCAGCTCTCGGGATGTAATACCTGGTGTGCACATGAGCACATAATTCACAATCTTCAAACTTGACTTGACTTATTTGCATAATCCCAATGAGATCTTCGCGCACTTCATGTCAACAAACTTCCGCCAACCATCCCGGTCTTTAGCTTT
>PUGI020000250.1:0-11336 GCA_008930755.2 Alatina alata | reverse complement strand
TCCAGTTCGGCCTCCAGTACGCTCGTTGGTATGGCCTGTAATAAAGTACGCCATGATCAAAGCCCATTAAAATAATTCTCGGCAATATTCGTCAATTCAAAAACGGACGTTCTTTGACGTCATCCGCATAGTAACGTCTCGTAAAAAGTACGCTATAAAATGTGCACTGTGACATTCCACAGTTTGCGTACAATTTACCGCCGATGGTTTCGTTAAACCAATATGAAGTCGAAAATAGGTGCCAACCACAGTTTACGTGATACAACTACAGTGTGAAAATGCAGATTGCTAAAGCCACTGTTGCAGCTGGATGAGAGGTTTGTGCAGCAAGGTGATGAGAAAGACACGTTTTCAATTGGTACATAAGCCAGAAAAAGAGACTCTAGCAGCAATCACTGGACAGGAAGAACGCAAACAAGTTGTCAATCAAACGGTTTCATACCAAACAGGGCATCATCACCAATGATTAAGGATTTGTATTACAATGTCATGCTATGAATATTCTAGAGAGTGCTCTGCACTCATTCCCCACGAGCACCAGCCGCCACTACAAATAAGACACTTAACTACAAAATAGATCCAACGATAGACGAAACCGTACTACAGAATGGATCCTACACTGATGTAATAAAATGAAGCTTTTACAACTTCGTAATTCCTTTTTAGTTACTTCGTTGACACAAACGTCAGGCCTCTGTCACTACGACTTGTATAAGGGAAAAGTTTTTAAGGAGACACTGCTTTTAGAACCTTTATGTCCAAATCGAATTTTGCCTCCATTTTTGAAAATTGCATGTCCTGCTAACTGGTAAAATCTCTATGCTTCGGAATTTTGTTCAGCTACCATTGATGACATCTGTTAATCAGTACATCCAAGTTGTGGTATAATACCAATTTTTCTTGAACTCGATGCAATTGAATGGTTACACACTCTTATTGTTTTACATATTGTGTGTTGTTGCAGTAAACTCTGAGTGATTCGACTCTCTAACGACTTTGAAAACTAAATTACAATAAATGCGAATTATAGATGTTCGACGTACAGAGGTTTGTCTGCTAGGAAAAGGAGTGAAACCCTTCCAGTCATCCCCCGCCCACGAATATAGGGTGGATTTCGATCAAGGGCTGATCTTGAGTTGACTTCCTTTCCTGACTTTATTGTTCTACCCTCAACTTCTTCAGAGCATAATCTATTACTTTAAGAAGTCTTCTTTTGTCTACAATTAACACCGGATTAAACATAAGCAAAGCTATTCCCCGGTCACATTTTCATGTAATCTACTGTAAACTTGAAGTTCATACGTTTTAAGTTCTTATTTCCATTAAAGACTGATTCTAACGAAAAAGTAACGTTTGAATCCCGCAGTGCGTGGGTGAAAAGTTTGAAGGGATGGGAGAACTTCGAATTAGTGAAAGTTCGAAAACACGAATTCGAACTACACAGAGTTGATTATGTGTTTCCAGAAGTTATGTAGTGCATGTTTCACTATGTATCACTAGTAGAAATTTTTTGGTAGTAATAAAGTTGAGCTACGTATTCTTTAATAACATCCTATTATTCGTAATACTGTTTGACTTATAATACTCACTAGTCAACCTGTGATAGTTTTGAGTTCTTCCTTCCTCAGCTCTACAGTCTGGAAGCGTATATAATCGGGAAGATACATTTGCAAAATGGTGATGTTCCTATGTTTGACTGCACATTTCTAATGTAGGATTGATTGGAACAGTTGTTTCTCGACAAGAGGTCAAAATACAAATACTAAATGCCAATCCTTATTGTTATCTTCTTCGTTAATTACATAAGCAAGCCCTTCGGTATTCGAAAATTTCTCTCCCTAAATTTCCCATCCGGAAAATGCCCTCAGAGAAATGTACCCCATAGGAATAATCCTATTTTTAAAATTGCCTCCGAAAATACCCTCCCGGGAAATTTAGGAAACAGTTCTCCAAATAGTAATGTTTCTAGAGGAGGCTTCCCAAAGGCTCTTCGCTGTTGTAATTAACGTCATCGTGAGGGAAGAAGAAAACCAAACCTCTCTAGAACTTCTATTCACATACAACCTAGCGATCACTGATACGAGTCAATAAAATTGGGAGAAGAAGTACAGTTTTGGCAACAGAAGGCGAGGAAAGGGGTTTTGAGGAGAGCAAGAACAAGTCTGTAGTCATGCTGAGTTTAATTGTGACAGGAAGAAAGATCAAAGTGCTAGAAAGTAAGGACGGAAATGTGGAAGAAGCTACAGATGGCTGAGGAAAGGCAGTTAAAAATAGAGTTAAGGAATAAGATGTAGAGGAGGAGGTAGACGAGGCCTCTGTTAACTTGCTGTTAAATGCTCTCTAGTTAAAATTGGTGTAACGTTCAGTGTTCGTGGCTCTTAGTGCCTCATTTTTCGACGACTTTCCTGTGCTCTTTTACTCTCTGACCCAAAGAACGCTTTGGCTTGCCAATGTAGGATTCGGGACAGTAGTTTCAGTATATGTTGTAGATGTTATTTTAATCCTCTAGCGCGGTAGTGAAAAAAAAATTAGACACAAAGGTTGGGTAATTAGGGGAATTTTTATTGATATATTTGTACAACATCCTGGTAGTATCAGTTGTATTAGTTCCTTGACTGTGAGCCTACCTTGTTCTTTGAGAGGTGATTAGATAAGAGCATTCAAAGTTATTTTGGCGGCTATAGCTCTACGTCATCTACAATATCTCAAATACATTGATCTACGTGATGAGAGGCGAAAGTAACAATTTACAGAAACAGTTTATATCCTGAACTTCCTTACATGATTGACAGAGAAAGTTAGCGTGTTCTACTATCGATGGGCAACTTTTCCTGAAATCTAATTTGGCCTTTGAAGCACCAAAGATGCCGTTGGGAGATATTTCAGAAAAAGAAGAAGATGGATTTAAATTTTTAAAATTTCCCCTAGAGGGAAAATCTGCTTAACTTGACTTATCTTAGTTGCGTAGGTCTTGTCCGCGACCCCTTGCTCTTCTTCGACAGAATTCCGTCCACTTTGACCTATTCTTGGCGTTCCTTTCGGCTGTTAGAAGTGGTAAACTTGTATCTTTTCTAACGTGGTCGGACCATCTTTTTAGAGGTCTATCTCTTGGTCTTGGCTGAGGGAAATCTTGCTTGTAACTTTGGTATAAGAGTGATGTGGTTGGCTTTCGTCATACGTGGCCGAACCATTTCAGTTTTTTCGTCTTGACCATATCTGTTATGGTATTCTCTGTTCCTGTAGGTTTTCATATGCTAACATTGATGACTCTGTCACGTCTTGGGACACCAAGTATTGATCTTAGGCATCTCATTTCGAAAACAAAGAGTTTGTTCTCTTCTTTTGTTGTTAGCACCCATGTTTCTGATGTATAGGTCGCGATCCGTAAAATAAGTGCACGAAATAAACGCATTTTTAATTTTGAAATCTACTAAACCACACTAAATATCTGGACACTTTCTATCCTCTCTCGCTAAGTGCAAAGTCAGATCTGCCCTGATTTATACAGTTTCGGGGTCCTAAATCATGTGTTTGTCCTTTCAATTCAAGAAAAAAATAACGATTTCTTCCATGTAAGAGGGAAGATAGGGGAACTTAATTAACTCGGCCTTAGAGTCAGAATATTTAGAATTAACGAAAAAGCAATATTTCAGTTTAGAGAGAACTAAGAAACATTTCCTATATATAACAAATAAACCTGAGTGAAGGATTCAAGCAAAATTCTGGAGAAACAAAGGTTCACCTTGGCCGTCGGCAGTATCTAGTAACAGGTAAGACCGATGATAATGGTAAAACGTTTGCAGAAGAACTACGATGAGCAACAAAACTCTGAGGAGACGCTGTCCTTCAGCAGGCAAATTGATAATGATGACGTCATTTCTGTCGTAAAGTCTGCACTTAGGATATAATTTTACTGACAGTTAAATAAAGTGACCAGCTGAAAAACCGTCTCATCGATAATTTTATTTGTAATAATATAATTTGATAAGCTGTTTCCCTGACAATTTGAGAAATTGTGTGTAATTAACTGACATTCAGTGATTAATACAGCGCTAGCTTTGAGTCACAATGCAAGTGAGAATTACATCTTTTTGACGTCATTGCTCTAGAATCTTCGAAAGTTTTTTAAACGGAGTAAGTGTTACTGAGAAAATGATAAGTATCGTAATCAGCGGGTCGCAGGTGCCATATTAATATACAAAATTATAATTAAATTTAGAGAAGCGTGGGGAATTTTAAATATCTAAACTTGAAACAACTTAAGATAAGGAAAGCAAAGATCTGGTCAGTATTGCAAATTCTTGACACCATCTGAACATCTGCGTTACCTTGTCAACAAAAAGATTCCATCGCACCACTATTGAAAGTATACCACTCTGAGGATCTGAAAGTTAGGCTTCGACTAAAACATTAGAGCGCGACATTGGTGCCTGCTACACCCATTTACTCCGATGTACCCAAAATGTCAACTGTAAGCAACACATCGCCAATAAAGAGTCCTATGGAAGCTTTCTTAAAGTGACTACGTCTCCCCAAGCACTGTTTTAGACAAGTGAAAACTCCTGCTCAAAGTGCGTTGAACAACAGAGACTCGTGCAACCCGCTGACCATGAATTCGTGCGCGCCATACTAGTGATGGTGATGATGAAACTTGAATGGGATCTTTGTATGTTGTATTTCCACCAACCGACGACAGGTTCCTGCATGGTTTTGAGGACTACAGCTGCTATCTAATTTACACTCAGCTCTTTGCAAACTTCCCATCTTTTTTCTCACTCTTTTGAGGTTGTTTGTCGGAGTCTGTACTCTAGTTACAGTTCAACCCAGCTACGTTTCATAACGGTCACATGTCTAAGCGGCTACTGTCATATGATCGTTTGCAATTTTACTATTGGTTTACTGGCAGAGAGCCGTCACCTATCCAATGCGGTGACACTGTTTATAACAAGACTACCACCCAGTTTGATTGCAGAACGGGTAATTTTTGACGACCACTGTTTCCGTAGTAATGATGCCTATCCAGCCCATAAAAGTTGAATTGGGAAATGATCCTCTGGAGGACGGTATTGTAGTCCGTGGCGGAGCTTGTATTACTGAGCAATGTCACATAGTGGTACGCTAAGTGTGCTTGAAACATTTATGAGGAATGCTAATATCCGTGCATGTGTTCCACTCACTCTTTTTTGAGTAGGCATTTGCACTGATTGAACAGCTGCTCGCTCATACGCAAAACGTCGACGGGAAAGTCCGTTAGAAGTGTCAGAAACTAAATTCGACATAAAGATCGCTGATAATAATTTTATTCACTTCAAAAATATACCAGTTCGGCTCATCAAAGTTCTACACTCAACTTGACTACAACCTCAAGTCATAAAACGTAGTTTTTTCCAGAGAATTCACTCTCTTATGTGATGAAATGCCCATTGTTAAAGCGCACTTAATATACTTGATATAAAAGTGACGTACCCTCCACGTATTTCTCGTTGGCCCAGCAGAGCTAAATCATGTCATTGTTTACTAAAAGTACGACGTTTTGAGACATAATATCAATGAAGGGTAGTCTTTTTAAAGTTAAACTTTGATTTTTTAAAAATTTTGAATTGAGCAATCAATTCCCCTAAAAACCTTACTGACCAAGTTTCTATTTACATTTAAACTCAAAATATCCAATGTTCAACGTCAATCTCAGGTTATTTGCAAGCTTTTCACTTTTTGATGTCACTGTTGAAATCAAAACCCCCGAAGTCTAAGGAACAATGTTTCTAATTACAATATATGGTTCCAAAAGCTAACTTTGGAAGTAAAAACACATAAAGAACCAAGCCGAGGTGTTGACCTACGCTGGAGCTGCCGATAAAAACTGTGAAATAGTTTAAACTCTTCCCCAATCCCGATTTATGTTACAGCTTTTTTTTAATAAGAGTACGAAATTTTACATCTTCAGATGTGACTACTGGCCCTCAAGGTCACAAACTGTTCATTATTTGACTCAGATTCCATTGTTTGGTAGTTACATTTGAACCTTAATTTACAATACCTTACTCAATCTCTATAGAGCGGCCACCTGCCGATAGCGTAGTGACCGCAACGACGGGGAAGCAAAGGGCATCACCTGGCCCTTTTTTCCCAAAGTGTTGTTCAGTGCTAGTTCAAAACTACAAATGCCTTTGTTTCACTACCAAATTATAGCCGTTTCCGACTTGCATTATCAACCAATGCATCTATTAACTCATGTAAAGACATGCATAAAGTCCTAGTTATCCCGGAATTTATGGTGCTACTTTGACCTCTGCTCCCATTTTTGAACTCATGACGATATCTGTGCGGCTGCCAATAATGCCAGCTCCTTGCCAAACCGTAATACACAGCTTCTACTATATCAATTACAAAAGTGTTACTATAAATGTATTAGGCTTCTACCTTCCTCTTCCATATGAGCTGCTCAATTATCTAAACCAGTTCATAAAGTATCTGCCTTGTTATTGCAGTTATTTTTTAAACTTTAACTTTAACTTTTAATTCATGAAATGTTTCTCAGCCAATACACTTTTAGCCACAAAGCAACTATAGACGCTAGTAAACTGGTTCAAAGACTGACAATTAGCTATTTTTAGCTCTTAGTGGTTCTAAAGGGTTCTGCATCCAATAAGCGAAGCGTTTGCTTCTCAGATGCTAAAGTAATCAATCATGGTCTACACTGATAGCAATCGCGGTTTGACGTTTATTTTAATGGAAGGTAACCCTTAACTTTAAAAGTTAGAAAGTGGATTTATATGCTTAACAAGCTGTCGAGATTCGCAGCGTATTGTATCTTAGTGTATGATTATGATGAGGCCCTTTAAAGAATGCAGGGTAAATTAAAATTAACTTTCCCAGTGCCACCACCCTGTACCTGCTGTGCCAAGAAAGAGTTGCAACTCTAATGATATGTCACTTCGTGACACATACATGGAGTATGTAAGAACGAACATATGCTCGAAAATAAAAATGACGACACTGGACCCAATGGTTTTACTGATCTCCAAGTTATACCAATTATCACACTAAGGATCGCTTGCAACCAAACGAAACTGATGCTTAATAGGGTGACAGAGGTGGGATCCCTTGACGGATATTTGAGCCAACAACCTTTGGTCATGATTTCGAGGTTTTAACTACTCTATCATGAGGCCTCAAACAATAAGGTTTCTTGAAGTATCTATCATCTGAACATACCTGTAAGCGTACCTTGTACCCCTTACGTTGTAAAATGACCGTGAATTTTATACGTTATTGTGCAACAGTGACCTTCGACTATGCTAGATTTAAGTGATTGATCATTTTGCTAACGTTTAAAGGATAGTCATTATATCATTATCCATGGATCCCTACTCTGGAAAGGCAATGAGTTTTTAAATGCAAGATGCAGTTTTAAAATACCAGTATGGTAGCCTGTCATTACAAGTCACATAAAAGATTGATTTTTTAGTAATTAACAGCGATGTCTATTACTCAATTTTACTTTGGGACACAATTAAGACCGCTTACAGGAATTCCTGACACGAGGTTTACGGGTTTAGTGGTTTGTGATATCTTGATATCTTCTTCACTGTGCCGTTTGAATACAACTTGCCGGAAAGAAGTAAACAAAGTTACTGTTATGAAATCATACTTAGTGAAAACAATGAACTTTAAAGTGTAAGTTAATCCTGTATTTTTTAGTCTCC
The DNA here is from genome assembly GCA_008930755.2 of Alatina alata. Lineage (NCBI taxonomy): Eukaryota > Metazoa > Cnidaria > Cubozoa > Carybdeida > Alatinidae > Alatina > Alatina alata. The sequence goes on along the minus strand of PUGI020000250.1, from coordinate 3,630 downwards.
CCGTACCCATGTAGTCATAGATCTCTTGGAGGAATTTCAGAGGAGAGCAGCTGCGAGTGTAGAAAACATTCAACCTTTGTTTTAAACACAACTGATCTAATGATGGGTTTTGGCTGCTTCAGTAGTAAGTGGTTACCACCATCGCCGCTAAGTTACGTGAGTCCCTGCTGTTAACATGAGAACCTCTTATGAAAAGGGTTGAATGGAATAAAAAGGTGCTTAAACGTAGTAACTATCGGAAGATCAACAGGGTTCGTTTATACTCTTTTAGCAGAGAAGTTCTTAGGCTGCCGGACTGTGGACTGCTGTAGTAAGTGGCATGTCCCATTTTTTTTAATTTCGTGCGAATATGACAGCGGCAGTAAATTTCATGGCACATAGCTAAACTACTAAACACCATCTAAAACAAAACACTGTCACAAGACTGAACAACTACTGAGAGGGAAACATAAAAATAGCCTAAGTTCTGTCTCAACAGGGTCTCTTTTTTCGGCCGAGAACAAGTTACCAAAGAGACTTGTTCTTTCACTTCTTTGAGCCGCTTCCTAACAGGTTAGAGGTTAGCCATCTGGATCCTCTTTCTCCAGTATTTTCTTTCCTGTGCATACTTTGGCGTAATCCTTCGTGCTTCCTTTCCCCAAGAGATTCTTCATTCTTAACTTGGCCGAAAGAAAATGGAATATTACAATATATTCTAAACAATACAAGGACCATTTCAAGGCCTCCTAAACAAGTTGCGACAGCCCAAGATTGCAAATTCTATCACAAACACGTTTTGTTCCAGCATCTCCAAACATTTTTGGAGATAGCCTACCCCATTAGCTTCACCTTTGTGCAAGCTGCGAGAAAGCTTACACAAGGCATCGGCAGTTGTCAAAAAACTGTACTTGATGGTGTAGACCAGGTGCGTGCGGTCAGTGATATGTAAATGTGACAGGATTATTCTGTGACAGGATTGTCTACACAAAACAACACCATCTTTGATTTCGCCCCCCGGGTTATTTCTTCCACGACTACGACGTTTAATTAAAATAGTTGTTAATTCCAATTTATTTGTTACAAAAAGAGTAATTAGCACTATTTATTTTGGCTAGATTTGAAAAGTCGATGCAAATGCACCCCGGCCTTGTGTTCTATTACAAAGGGAAAGTGCCCGATATCGTTGCATCGGCTCGGTGCATTAGATTGTCATAAGTACCATTGACTGGAGCTCATTGATTTGTTTGTTTGACAAATATCACGTCGCTGAGGGGCAAACGAACATTGACGTAACTGCACAACAACCACACATACACCGACCAAGGTTGTATGAAAAGCCGTAAAATGAACTGAGTTGACCACCGTTGATGAAAATTGGTACGAGAACATTTCATAGCTTTCCTGTCAAAGATCTGCAAGCCCAACAGAACAGAGAAGGGAAATTCGTTGAGGAAAAGTTGGCTTCAGAGAGATTTCAGGAAACAGGGAAAAGTTGTAATGACATGTGAAATTTTCACATTTCGTTTGGTCATCTGTGTGGGTTTGGATAGCAATCGGCTTCCCCTGATGACTCAAACCTTTAAGACTGCTCGGAGTGCCTGGAAACGATTTGTGTTATTTTTTCCAGATTATGTTTTAAACATTTCTGAACTTAAATCTAGAGGGTTTGTACACAGTGACTCCATAAAAAACAAATTCTGATTTAGATGGTTTTCCCTTCACATCAGAGGTGGCCTTGTACGAGTGGAACGCAATTAGGTTATCAAAGTAAAATTAAAATTCTCAATACAGCAAGCATCGAATTGACATTAGGGGTCAAAATTTCCCCTTGATGTCCAATCTTACAAAAAAGATTGATGTGATTAAAAAAGATCCTTTCCTACCTTGAAACAAAAATTACAAATATTTAATTTTGTACGCCAGCCCAGATAAGTAAGGTAAGGAACTGTTTGTAACGTGTATGGATAGGGTACTGGGGTGGTACAGGCAATGTTGCTACTGTTCGTACCAACGCACTCCTCCCACCAAAAAGCCTAAACCCCTCCATATTCTGGAGTCATTTTTACTTGATTTCTGGTGTTAAGACCATCTCAAGATACAGTTATTGAACCCTACCTAGTAGGCATTTTTCAAACTAATATCTCTGCAGCTATTTTTCTTTTTGGCATAAAAATTGGTAGGAATGCCATTCAGTCTTCTATTTACCGACATTGTACTTAGGTTCGTGGTATTAACGGTCATTTTTAAATAGAGAAAGTAAAACGTTTAGTAGGCTGAGCTGAACTATTAAACCGATTTTTGTGTAGTCGCCAAGCCTCCAAGACAAAGAAAGCCCTTTCCAGTTTTGAATTTAATATCCGTTATGTCAATAACACCTGTAGAACTATATGAAATGACAAATGCGTGTGGATTTTTTTGACTGTAAACTGGTGAATAAGAATTATTCAAGCCCATAAGTGCACTAAATGATGAGGTACCGGTAACGGTCTAAATTCGATGTTATTGTGATGTAAAGGGATGCAATTATTTCAAATGCTTTATTTCAAAACAACCTTGAATAAATTTAAGGAAGAATCAAAGAATTTGAACATAACTGCGCGACACTTTCTTGGGATATAACTATATTTATACAGCCATGGGGCTACTAGGCCCCAGTCTTTGAAGGATTAAGGCCAGAAACAAATTAGTTGATGAACGGTGTGGTAATACGGCAAATCAAGCCCAAAACATATAATCGCTTATGTTGTTGCCTTCGTAGGTAATTCAGTTATGTGGTTTATAATGGGGGCGTGCAGTTTGCCGTCCGCTAACGAGAGCAGTGCAGCCCGCAAGATGTTTGGAAAGATGAGAAGAGCATGATACGCGAGGCAAGCTCTGAGAATAACGTTTATTGCTAATGAGGCAGTCGGTGTATGTTACAGAATCATTTGAAAATGTTTTACTGCAAGTCGAAATACTTACATAATTTGTTTGTGATACAAAATTTGAATATCACCAAGAGCAGTGGACACTCAATATTAATATTTATCAGACAGTATCGACGTTTTTCGATCGGCTCTTTTCAAGATCAACGCCAACAGCAAATGCTCGGTTTAAGCAAATCGGAATATTTACACATATGAACAAAGAAAAAATGCGAAGTACTTGCGTGCGAATTTGGCATGTGCCACAGAAAGGAAATAACATGGCTAGCATATGCACACAATACTGTTGGGATAATCAAAATTAAGAATGAATTTTTTTTGCGTACAGAACGTACGTTTGCATAACGTAAGGGCTGTAAGATGTACAGATAGCCACGCCTAGAACAATATGCTGCATTGATTGTTATTTTAATGTTCAGCACATTTCTTTTTATTCATGAGGTGCATCTCAATTGTAGAACTGCAACTTACCTCTGGGTACAGTGATGGAAATAAGAGAAAATAATTGGTGAAAATGTGGCGAGTAATTTTTGATGCGAGCAAAGCGAGTACCATTCAGCTGGAGGTTTGGGGGCGCTGTAAGCCCCCCCAACGGTGTCAGGGACGCAGCCCCGGGAAATTTTAGATCTTCGGCTGATTTAAAGCCATTTGGGGGGCCATTTGCCCCTCTATTTTTGAATGAAAATATACTTCATGTTACCGACGAAAATAACTAAATATTGAATTT
>PUGI020000245.1:0-11357 GCA_008930755.2 Alatina alata | reverse complement strand
ATTTAAGTTGCCTTTGCCGATAAGCAGCCCTCGATTATAAGCCGCACCAAAAGATGTTTTGCAAATGATTTTTAGCTGGGGTTTATATTCGGAGAAATACAGTAATTAAATAAATTTGAAAATTGAATATTATAAAAGAGAGTCATTTCGTAAGCGATTCTCTATTTAAAATCAATGAGAAAAGTATCGATGAGAATTGGATCAATACCAGCTCCCAAATCTGTATTCCCTTTTTTATAATCAAGTATAAACTAGATGAAAACTAAGATAAGGTTAGAAACATGATCCTGAAATCCTACCCGGCAAAGTATTAACTTCAATCCAGGAGTGCAACTTCGAAGTAAAAAGTTAACCGGTAACAGATTATGGGATTGATAACAGAAATCGTGGAAAGCAATCTTCCATCTTATTACAACGTTTTATGCAGACGTCTTTCTGGAGAAATAAATAACACTCAATAATATCCTAACAATAATTTGAGGAATTCACAATTGATAGAATGACACTAATATGAACATTGGCTTTGGTTCCAGCCTTGTCAATTTACTCATGTGTCAAAGATTAAAGCTATTAGTCAAAACTAGATTAAATCTGATGGACCTTTTCACATTTGTTTTTACATCAGTACGGGCTCATGTTAAGACAGCAGTGCAGAATTATTTACAGAGTCAGTATTTTGATCAGTTTCTAAATCGATTGGGCGGAAAGCCGGTAACTATACAGAAGAAATAGGTATTTTGATTGATCTTTACCCTGTCTATTTGAAGAGCAGGAAGAGGCTTGTCCTTTACGTATCTTCGCAGGAATTTTGTTAATGACAGCAAACCTAATAGCATTCAAGATTCTTGGCGTTAACGTAAAAATGTGGTTATTAAATTCGACTCTGAAATAGTTCAGCGAGGATTCTGAATCAGTGAAAATTTCTCCCATGAAACCAATCTATAAGATATTCAAAAAGAAGCTTCCGTTTTCTTCTTTTTACCTCCTAAATAGAAAAGGTTTCTTATTGCTTCACCTGTCAGAGGGTGACCAAGAAAACTCGTAAATCTACTATCAAATCAGTCAAAGCATTACTGAGTCACTTCATCGGTCAGGCATTCTCATAATCCTGTCAGCATCCCTACTAAAATATCCAATTTCATTAGGGAAAAGGAACCCAAGTTTCTTGGTTGTCTAAATTTTTTTAAACTGTTCCTTACAGGATTTTAGATTAAGGTCGTGATTGCTAGCATTATAGCAGGAAAGTTTGTACCACATGGCTTGATTTATTCAATTGTATGTTTTAGTCTTGCTCAAAGCAGAATACCTTCCTATTTCTTTCAATTTAAATACCGATTTAGAAAAATGTTTTACAATTATTCCTGCATAAGCCATATATCCTGATTGGACTTAGGAAATGCCGCAATAGCTACTTTTAAATCGTAGCAGGATGGCGTGTTTTGGGTGGAGTTGTTAGAGTAAAGAAATCTCCGGTTCTCTAATACGCGTCGCAAATATATACTTCACCTAGCTTCTTCAAAAAGGAATATTCATTAAAGTATTCCGATTAAAGATTGACTTACGTTGTGTGATAATTACGATGGTCAAACTAGAGAAGCAAGCAGGGATATTAACATGTATCACCTCAGGGATGTTGTTCTTGTCTGGTAGCATATTTCAAGTAAGCCATACTTTTACAAAGTTTTTTCTGTATTATTCTGTTGTCTGTTGCAGTCATTACCCAAATTAAATCGGCTACAGTATTGAGAAGAATTATCCACCATTGTTACCTACTAGGGTGAGCTTAGATGCTCTGTTATATCGAAATCCTTACCAAATACTTGGCTAGATACTTCTCCAACTTATCTATCAAAGCTCATATTCTTTGGTGTCCAGATAACAGTCACATGCTAATTCCTAAATAAAGCCATAAATTCAATGCTGTGTATTCCAGCAGTTTCTGAACAATGCCACTGCATAAAATTTCGTTCCTTTTTGTTGACAAATAGATGGAAGACCGCAATGAAGAGAGATAGATCGGGTGCCCGTGGAGTTATTTCATGATCATTACACACTGCGATACATTTGGCCTAATCTTCTAACAGAAAGCAAATCCCTTGTTATTTTTATAAACACTTTTACTCGTTAGCCAGTTGGGACTAAGAGCAATTCCATTTTTCCGTCTCTGTTGCCTACAGAGGAGGCTTTCTCCATGGTTTGAATTGGCCCCAGTGTACACATACTTCTGTTCGTCATGTTTATAACTTAAGTCAAACCAATTCTTTGCAGAGCGTGAAAGGAGCTCCAGCTGGTAGTTCGATTCCTTACAAGTGTTTTGCTGTCTTTTTGAGAGAATCATATGAACAGAGGGGCCGTAAAGATCGCAGTTAAGAGACAAAATGTAAGTAGGAGCCTACACTAATTATAGAGCCTTATCTATCATAGTCCTGTTGTCGAAAATACAGTTTGTTTGCAGTTAACTTAACATACCTCTATATGACAGTTACTGGTCGGACAATGTACTACAGATCCTTAATATGCCATTGCCATTAGATGCATTTTTAGCTGTCTGAGGTTTCAAACCAGTAACAAAATACACGTAAGTGACATGTTTCCCAAGCAATTTGTTAATGTTTTATTTTGCATATATTTTCCGCCAGCTTTTACTTATAAAGGAACAATGTGAAGACAGTTTTATTTTTCTACAATTTCTTGAGGTTGTATCACAATTTGCGTTGAATCTACGCAATGATAGAACAATGTGAGGGAGAAACGCAAAGTGTACGTAGATAACAAATTGCGTATGGCAGAGGAAAAATCGGAGGTTCTCGTTCGTCACTATAAAGAATGAAATTAAGAAAATTTAAATGTTTTCAACACAGATTTGGCTACGCTGAAAACGTTCCTGAATGGAAAGATAGTCGCAACTATAAGATTTCAATGGGTTTAATGTATTAATTAAATATTAGAGCTGAGTCACTTTGTTTATAAATTTAATGACTTTTATTTTATCTTCGTTAAATTAAATGTGGCAGTAGAAATAGGAGTGTTGTAGTAATCATTACAAACACAATTGCATTTAAGATTTCTTAAAATAGTTGCAAAATTGAGTAACTTTTTAGTCGCTGTAATTGATTAAGACTATTACGATGAGTTTTTAGTTGTTAGATGGGTGATTAAGTGAAACGATTTAGTGATAAAGTTAGAAGACTGTGATGAGAGGATAGGCTTGTGTCTATAAACAATACCTAACCTGCTGCTAGAGATCTTTTAAAGTCATGAAGACGCTGCTTTCGGACATTCTACAGCATTGCTATTTCTATAAATTGACAACCTTTGGTGAATTAAAGAGCAACTATACTTTAAACAAAACAGTATTGAGATATTTCGTATACACTGGGACACGTCTGGTAGAAAATACGATCTGTGAAGTTGTTTCGTACAAGAAAACGATGCCTGTTTTTTGACGGACGCATGTTTCAACTCATCTTAGGGGATTTCTACGAAGTTAACCAATGATTCCTTTGTTACATCTTATGTTATATAACTAGTTTTTTCAAGAGTTTAGAAAGCATTCCTAGATTTCATCAAGAAATTTAGAAATAAAGCCTTCTTTCCTTGGAATAAAATATTTGTAAATGTAACACAGGAGAATGCATCCTTGATATATTTACATATATACATACATACGTACATACATACATAAATACATGCATAAATAAATACATATATGCATACATACATACAAACATACATATAAGAAACAGTAAGATTTAAAGACTGTAATTAGAGTGCTCGATGCAATGATGTAGAGCATTAGGCAGACATTTGGAAAAGGAAAATAAATTTACCTCATGTAGCTCAAACTTTTACGCTCCTTGACAGCCTGGGGATCGTGAAGGGGCGGGAAACTTTTGAAACTTCAAGCTAGGTCATATAAATTTACTGTTTCTATTTACAAATGTCTGCGTATATAGCTATATATTTTTTCCATTGTATACATACCTTTGTTCAGGAGCAAAGTATGAGTAGGAAGTGGCAGAGATTCATGTATTGGAATGAGATTTTCATTTTCATGTTACTTGTTTCCTTTATTGTCAGTTTTCTACTGACTATACATCTAAATATCTGTAGCTTAAACAACAAATAGAAGAAAATATGTTTCAGGATATTTCTTTTCTAATTTGATGTTACATTCTGTGGATTATCAATAGAATTGATCACTGAAAATCAGAGTTATGTGCATGTGGCGATATTCAGACATACCACGTTCGACAATATGACACCCTTTGTATAAAAGAGGAGTAGCATAGCTGAGAGTCTTCCTTAATACGAACTCTGTCTTGCTATTATAATTTGCATTTTTATAAGAATGTATATATAGATATATATATATATATATATACATATGCATATGATAGATAGATTGTTAGTGGTACAATATTTTAGCACACTTCTAAATCAACCTAATGAGAGTTCTTTCTTAAAATATACTAGAGAATATCTGTACATAAATAAACATCACTTGTGCATTCTTAAACAGCTTTCCCTTATGAAAGCCGACAAAGAGACACTTCCGAATAGAAAATATAAGTGCCGTCATGGAAATCGTTTCCATGCAAGGTAAAATAGTATTAGGCGAAATATCCCTTCCAGTTGTCAAACGTATAAATTTAATATAATACTCAGAGAACACACATTTTCAACGATGTCATTGAAAATGTATATTTTTAAATATTATGTACAATATATTTATCTGGCTTTAAGCACCGGAATATTTCAAAATTTCGAGTGGTACCTTTAAAGATTGATACAAGAACTATATCAAGTCCTGTACCAATCCGAAACAGAATTGTCAAAACACATATGTAGACTGCAAACTTTATAAAAAACATTTCAAATCGTTTGGCCAATTGTAAAGGAAATCCGACAGGGCGCGGTCGCTGCCATCTCTGTCTACAAGAGAAGCTGTTTCTAATAAGGGCCCATAAGAATAAGTTATTGAATTCCAGGAAAAACCATGTGTCATCATGTGAACAGTTTTTGTGTCGATATGTATGTTGGCCAGTTTCAGTCGCGACATTAGCCTAAAGATCGCCATAAGGCGCTAAACGGACACACAGCGATACACGTACAATCTTCAAGAATTTTCATTGTCACCCTATGGAAATGTATTGAGTACTTTCCAAAGTAAAATACTACTATTGTGTACTTAATATATGTATATATATACTGTGCGAATAAATGTTAATGACTCAAGGTAAGGAACAATAGTAAGCAAAATTAGAAAAAATATAAGGGGACGCATTATATTTCTTCTAACACCTCTCCATTTAGCAGTGCGTGATTGGTAAGTAGTTTGCCTGAGGTTTGTTTAAGGTCCAAACAGTGAAATCCCTACTCTTTGTTGTGAAAAAAAATATTACTCCCCAAACGTCTCATGTTTAAGATCATCTGGTAACTGACCATTTCAAAAACAAATGGAACTAACGTAAATTGGTACTTCTTTAGGATTCGTATAGATAATTCGAAAGGGATTCTCTTATTGCCAGTAAACTAGGACATTCGGCAAAGCACACTTTTGATCTTCCAAAAAGAATCAAAATTATTTTATTTTATTTTATTTTTAGTGAGATTTCTCTCGGTATGAAAAGTGTATGCAAATAAAGGCTTGTACATACGCCAAAATTGTGTCCAGAAAATATCGAAATCTTCCTGCACAGCATGTTTCAGTCTTAGTATTTGTAATTATTTTTTTGCAGTGCAGAAATGGAAGTTGAATATAATAAACGAACAAAAATTTTGGAAACTTTGTACAAATTGTATTTAGGGAATGGCTATGAAAGCTGCAGAGATTTAAGGAGCCTAAAATTACTCGTAAATTCTATGATGGGAAAGACTATTTCACGTCTACCATATGTAACTTACTATGGTTTATTACTACTTTGAAAGTTTTATTGCAGTAATATTGTATTGGGATTCCCATAAATAATACGAGTAAAGCTCTTTGGTTGTTTTTGGGATGGGCCTCACACTTCCTTGGTCAGGAGGGCCTAAATAGACCCATGCCTTACGATCATGTGGGCTTTTAATGCAGTAGTCTTTATTTGGTTTACATCTGTGGGGTTGGTAATCAGACATGAGACAACTGGCTGGTTTCATAATCCTTCGCTCTCAGGTTTATTCGCTCCATGTAAGCGCTATAGAGAAATTGCCAAAGGTATTAATGGACATACTGTGATATTATCCTAAGAAAACCCACTCCAGGTTCTTCATTGGCAGGACCTACATCTTCCAAAGAACTTTGCTTTTCTTTGTTAAAGCCGATATTTTTTGTGAAACACCACTAGTAAGCGCAGTTGTAGCCAACTTATCCTCCAGTTTTCGCAAGAGACTACTGAAACGGCACACCTATAACTAATCACTGATAATCTCCCCCACTTGTTTACAGCATGAAGCTTGTCTCACAAATTTACAGACGTGACTTTTGTCAGCAGATTCAATTTGACGTATTCTTGAAGCGAACTGTCATCATTGAGGGGGAAGCTGCGACAGAAAGGACGTAGTATTAGCGACTTAGAAATTTTCAGGTGATTACTTGGAGTGATGACCTATCTTTCTTGGATACTACATTACAGTTGGATAGTGTACGCGATCATATGCTTATTAGAATGGTGAACCAAGAAAATTATTATCTGACTGCGCGCGACCATGGCATGATTGCTTTTACATTCCATCACAGCTTAATCGAGGCAGATGAACTTTTGCTCACTAGACTGAGAAACCAAGAAATTTTTGGCATCTTTCTGCGTGCGATTATTGCCACTTTGGTAATTTACTTTGACTTATGCAAGGCCATTTTAGAACGTTGGAATGTAGCATTGCGCATACATTGAACATTTGCTTAGCCTCAGCACCAACCATCCGCTGCTTGTGCACTACCCTTTTGCCGCGCCAGTCAGGTTGGATTTCCTACTTCGTTTGCTTCCGGTGAAGCATTACTCAAATTTATGTACACTGTGATTTGTTTGCGCCATTTCATCAGTTTGAACTAAGCCCTTAAGTTGAAACTGAACATTTGATGAACTTCAGTGCTGACTAATCTTGTTTTCGTACCATTCAAATTGGTTTGCTTACATCAATTACTTCATTGCGAAGCGTTATCTAGACTCTGAACTATAATGTGACTCGATTTCACTGTCTGGAAATAAATCCTCGAACAAAGTAATTACATTAAACTTCTTCTTAGTTTAACACTTAATATTTCTTGCGTATAAGAAGTCTTCCCTTTACCAGTAATTTCGAGGGCATTTGTTATGCAGATGTCAGCAAATGTAAAGGATTTCTACTGACTCGGTATCCAGACTAAAGATGTAGAATAGCTAAATGTGGAAATATTTTCTGGAATCTGAAATCGGATATCTTTGTGATATCAGAGAAGTGTGTTATGTAACCACAGAGCAAGTGATATAGGAAGAAATCCGATGCATCTGATTAGTTTAGTCCGTGTGTGAAGAGTGAATCCGGCGTAATATTGATACGAATATTACTCTAATATTTTGAACTTAGGCGTTAGAGACAGTCAAGAGAATACTGCAATTAGGTAGCAATCTGCAAACAGAAAACCGAACAACATCGTAGCGGGCAGAGAGGCATGGCATAATCACGACGAAAAAATCTGAAACACTATCTGGAATATCATAACGTAGAGTGCAACGTAGAGTCAGTCAGATTGATCTGACGAAACTGGTCTAAAAAGGGACCCGTTACCTTAGTTGTATGATGTTGTTTGAATTCACAATGATTAATGTTATATTTCATTAGAGAGGAAGAAGTAGTAGCTTTTTTCGGGCTAAAATGTATTAAAGGAATAACGAAAGTGTGAATCAAATTATCGCACGTTTGAAGCAGCCAATAAAAGTTGAGACGCCATTACAATGTTCACGCCGTTTTCTTGCAGCAATGGTAAAAGAAATCACTAAGCTATTTCCAAAGCCCAAATCATGTCTTAAATTTTTGTATTGGCAATATATAAGTCATTCAAGTTGCAAACTCCCTGGCTTTTTGTCAGAGGTTTTGTTAGTTTTTATTTTCTCAATGCTCTCTAAATTGTTAGTAATATTAACAGATCCAGTCGATCCAATAGGATTTTGACACACTTACGAATCAGAAACTTACAAACGTTCAGCTGTTTGGACTTTCAGGCGGCGTTCAGTTTTGCCACAATCAGTAGCATTGCAGCTAGCGCTACCGCATAAAATTTGTTAAATAAGCTTGAACACGGCTTAACGGGAATTATGTCCTTAAAACGGAAGAAATGTCACAATTTCCACGTAGAGCGAAAAAATATTTGCAGATGGCATTGCATTAGGCTAGATTTTAAAGTTTGTTTAAGTGTAAGCGCATTTTAAAAGGAGCTGCCACTTAAAAATGGGTAACACAAGAATGGGATTGCATTTTTAACTAAGAGGGCGACGTTCCTACGGTGGAAAAATCTGTTGAGGAACAGCCTGGCGCATTTATTCATAACGTTGTTAAGATAACCATTACTTTGAATAAATCTTTAAGTTCGTTGACTCCTAGGTGGGACCTTTCATAACTGAAACTAGCATATTGTAGGCTATACTAACATATGTAAAATTTATGATATAGTTTTTAGAGAAGCTAGTCTACCAAGAAAGATCAGGATATTACTGCTCAACTTATGCTTTAGTTACTTGAATAATTAAGTGCCGCCGTCAAACTTGACTGTTGACTCCGATTTATGGATACGCGATTCTAAAAACTTATGAAACAATAGCGAATAAGCTCTCTTTGCAGGCAGATTAAACCCGATGATAATGTCACAGAGAGAAAAGGTACACAAAAAAGAGTCAGAGCTGGGGATAGAAAAGAAGAAATATGGGAAGAAGGAATATTGTGGAAGTTAAAGGGCAGGAGAAGCCGACACGGCTATTAAATTTATAAGGATTCCGCAAGAAAGGAAACTATGAATTTTTGTGTCTTTAATCTGCTGAAGACACTGCAGACAACGGGTTAAATTCTATGAAACTTAAAGTACCAACGAGGAACTTACTGAAATTTGGGTGACTACTTACCCTTATGTCCTCCGAAGGTGCGGCCGTTGGGAAAGTACGCGTGATATCTATCTAAGCTTAAGATGTCATTTAAATATAGCATATGACATAAAGGACACATTACGTCTCTTGCAACTCTCCCACTTTATATTTTTGATGATTGTGGCCAAAGAGATAACTAGATATTAATTTTGTTCTTTTTTTGTTTAGGAAAAGATCCGTACGAGAGAAAATGATTGCTCAAGCAATTATAGTCAGTGTATCGCTGCTGATTCGAATAACAATGTCAATAAGCCACTCAACCGAAGCTGCTGCATTGTTTCGTCTTAAACCACAAGCTCAGTTCCGAGTTGAAAACCTCACTTTGGTACAGTATCTATTCCGAGGCTCCTCAACATTGTGGGAAGATCCTAAATCAGACGACTTGAAAGAGTATGAACTGAGTAAGATATTGGGAAACGATATTAATCACAATCACGTGTCCATTCAAAAACCACGAGATTTTTTGAAAATTGATAACGGAGACGTCACTGAGGATGAACTGCTGAAAACAATGCCGAATGATTTGAAGGCCACAGATTTTCGTTTGAAGGCGCCGGGGCGTGCGAGAATGCCTCGATCTAGATCACGCGAGTTGTTCAGACTCTGGCTGTGGAATATGTCCTACTGTCCCGTTCGTTACAAATGGAAAGATCTAGGGAAATACTTTTGGCCGAGGTACCTTAAGTTTGGTTATTGCACACCCAAGGTCTGCTCTTACCCGTCTGGAATGAGCTGCAAACCGTCGAAAGCATCAGAGCAAGTCAAGCTCCTGAGCTGGACGTGTCATAGCAAAGTTCGTAAGAGAGGAAAACAATGCGGATGGATTACAATAATCTACTCAATCGTGGATAAGTGTTCCTGCAGTTGTACACAGAACTGACATTTCAGTTAAGTATTGTCAATCGACTTGTGTGTCTATGTTACTCAGTTGAACTACTGTCTCCAAGAGGCCCGTCTATATTTATTGATGGATTTTAATTTTATGTCGATAAATTAGAGATGCCTGTGCGCAATTAAATAATGTAGGTGTCTGTCTCAAAGACTTTGTTGTGAGTATTTTTACTAATGTTTTAGGACTTAGACTGTAAATAGCATATGTACAAGGAACATTGATTATCCAAGAATTCTAGGGGTTTACACCCGAAGACAAAGGATGCATTTGAAAGAATTATGAAGTACATATGCAGTTTTGTCAGTAAAGATATGTTAATTGTTGCATTAGATGTTTGTAGTCATTACTCTAATTTTGCTTTGCCAGTTGCCATGTTATGTAATTTTTGGGCGACTTTGATAGATTTTTGCCTTACTGTCACCAGTGCGAATTGCTTCGGACCAGAATGGTGGGATGATTTTTTTATTAGAAATGCTGCAACGGTGCCAGAGGTTTTCAACGTTACCATGTAGAGAAGTAAGAGAATTCAATCATATTGAAACGATGGAAGCTATAACGTTTCCGAAGAACATAATAAGGTAATTACCCAGCGGTATTATACAAAAAAATTAACATCTCTCCTCTTATCCTGTGAGTTGAGCCCTTGAGACTGCAGACTCGCTAAAATCAGCATCAGAATGCTGATTGCAGCAATAATTGTTACCAAAAGCTTCATCAGTTTATGTGTGTGTTTGTGTTTGTGTATGTATGTGTGCCTGTGTGTCTGTGTGTGTGTGAGAGAGAGAAAGTGAGACAGAGAGAGATAGAGATAGAGACAGAGAGGAACAGAGAGACAGAGTGACAGAGAGACAGAGAGACACAAATGCACAGAGACGGAGTGACAGAAAGGCACAAAGACAGAGAGACAGACAGACAGACAGAGACAGAGACAGACAGAGAGACAAAGAGAGGCAAAGACAGAGAGGTAGAGACAGACAGACAGACAGATATAGACAGAGAAAGCAAAACACAAAGGGACAGAAAGACAAAGAGAAACCTAGGAAGGCGCAGAGAAACACAGAAAGGCGTAGAGAAACACTGGCAGATACACAAAGAGGTACAGAGGTAGGTACAGAGGTACAGAGGCACAGAATACAAAGGGACACACGTACTCAGAGAGGTGGAGAGAAAAGGAGAAAGGAAAATCATCCTTTTGATCAGCAAAGTTATATTCAAAACTTCTAATAAATATTCGTTAAATTTGAAAAGAAACAAAAACTGAACACAATTTTCATTAGAACATTATTCCGTAACAGAATTTTAAGAAATATCAGTTGTATGTACCGTATTTCCTCTAATAGAAGACCCCCTCTTTTACAAGACCCCCT
>PUGI020000244.1:0-11364 GCA_008930755.2 Alatina alata | reverse complement strand
AAACAGTGGGAATATGTATAGCTATATGAGACCAATAAATGGCAGATGTTTAAAAGAAAAATTATTATTCCATTTTTATAATTGTTTAATGGTTTTCTGTGGTATTCCGGTGTAAATACAGAGGAATAAGTACCTTGCTGTCAATTGTTTTGGTCTTACAAGATAACTTTACATAATTTTCAGTTGTAAATGGAGCAGCAGTAGAACAGTGTGTCGTTTTAGTTGATAGGGAGAAAAGAGGAGAGGGGTTTAAAAGTAAATTTCCATGTTTCAGGTTTTGCAATAAGGTGGCCATAGGCGTGTATAATTTTAAAAATCCACAAACCAAGACGTTATGCTATAATAACAGTACCTCTCATCAGTAGTGAGGGATTATTAAGCCTTTTTAGAGAGAAATAAACAAATTTAAAAACACCAAGAACAAAAACAACAAAAATGTCTGCAATTTGGTCATCCTTATTTTGACGACATTTAATGTATTTTATTCCTCCTTCGTTACAAAAAATATCTGGGTTTAAGATAGAATACAGCATCTATAAAAAATCATGTTTAATCAAGAATCAGTTTTGATTTAAAAACGTGCTATGGACGAATCCCAACTGGTAAGCTGATGCAAGCTATTCAGAAAGCTTCTTCCATTTAAGCCACAAACACAGTTAAACCTTCTGAATCTCATTAAGTATCTAGTGTCAGAACAACGAAAAGACCCCTTTTCGACATTGATATGACGGAAGTTAACTAACTGCCAGCTGCAGGCTAATGACAACCTTACTAGAATAAAGGAGTCTTTCCATTACATGAAAGGCCATTACAAGTCCACTCGTCCAATTGAAGTTTAAACTCGTGTTTAATTATTAACCATAATATAACCGATGCTCTGTATTAACAACCGGTCACTATTTAAGATTCAGTTTCAACAACGTATGGTGCGTCAGTCAAAATTTAATCAACTACAATCGACTCTAATCACCAAGGCAACTCAGAAATACTTTGAATAGAATAGAAACTTTTTCTTCCTCGCTGTAACAACGACCAGAGAAGTAACTTAGTACTGGCGCTAATGATTTACTATGTACATATTTTTTAAGAAATTAGCTTTAGAACTGATTATACATCATATTGTCATATTTTGTTAAGATTCCTGATACGTCAAACAATTTTCGTTCACCAGCGAACAATTTTCCTTCGAATGGATTGAGCGGACTCGGGAGTAAGGTACACTGAAGTAATGCCCGCACTACAAAAATTTGCTTTGAAATTAACATATTTTTGCAAACTGGATGACATTATATTTAGTTATAAGGATCATACTATTATCGTGTACAAAATATTACGTACATCAAACACTAAACACCACTACGGAATTCTTCGGCTGAATATATGAAACTACAACTGCAAACTGTTAGTAATCGAGAAATGTATTTACAAAAAAAGTACGCTGGTGAGCACGAAGTTTGCATCAAAACATGCGATACCTGATGCTGGTTATTTGAAATTTATAAACAAATCGTCAATACAATGTTGTTTTGCACCTTAAATGGATACCTGTTAGGTCGCCTAGCATCGGAACGTTAAGCAAATTTACTCTTCCAAACCAAGGATTAAGAATTTACAGCCTTTTAATTTGTGATTACAAGCAACATAGCTGAACCTGCAATGGTGGAAGAATGATAACGCTGCAATGTCTCGAAATTCGAGGCAGAATTCACAACATTATGCTCAACAGATTAAGAGGAAGGGAGACACTACCAGCGTCTCTTTAAACGAATCATGGAGTGGGTCAATTTCCGTTGGCGATGCGGTGAAACAGAATAAGCAAACGGGAGCGTTCACTCTTAGTTTGTGGTCCTTTAATTCAAAGAGCAACTTAAAGGGGATTATATTTCGAAATGCTACCCCCATTGAAACTGTTAAACCTGCTTTTGGTGTATATTCAGCCAACAAGGATGCCCTTCGCAGTTTAAAGAGTCTAGACTCACGACTTCAGGAGGAGTATGCGGATATTAGCAATGGAGGTAAAAGTTCCTCGAGGAGAGAATCTACGGCCTCGCGACACTCTAGCTTCTCTTTCACACCAAGAAATGATGCATTTTCTCCGAAATTGCTACGAAGCGCTTTGGGAGGTTCAGATTACGCGATACCAACTCCCCGTGGTCTACAATCCTCGTCATTAGAGACTGTTCATAGTCATATCGGAGAAAACAATGATATTAACCAGGACGATAAGATATCACACAATAGAAAAATGTATGTAAAAGAAGACAATGAACCTTTGATATCGAATACATTAGAGAAAAGATCAGCGTCTTTAAGTCAGTTGAACACGAACTCATTCTACAATAGAAGACCTGTACGAGAATCTTCCATATCTTCAGTAGTTTCTGCAAGTGGAACAAGGCGTGATGATATTATTAACCGCAAGTTAACCCGTGTCAGCTTCGTAGAAGCTTCCAAACCTAATTATGATGAAATCCTCGAGGAAAGGAGCAACATGGACGATGCCTCGTATCTTTCTCAAAGTGTAACAGGGAAAATATACGAGACTGTTGGATTGTTATCAAATACAGAAAATTTTGATGTGCCACTTAGTGCACGCTCCACTACTCCAGGAAAATACAGCGAAGAACAACTAGATCGGGTTGGGGAAGCAGTAATTAAACTAGCTGATGGTGACGGACAAAAGAGGAAGCTTGCCTTCTTTAACATTGTGAGGAAAATTTGCGATGTTGTAAATATTATTCTTGAAGATCTACCACGTACCCTCTTCCCATTTCAATTTGAGCGGTTAGATGATAATGTTCATTTTGAGACCAAAGGGTTGAGATCCATCGAGATTTATGTTTGTCCACTCCAACTGACACGAGAAAATTTTCAGGTCAAATTTTTTGAAATGGAAACTATGTTAGCTGATATGTACGTACATGTTGCAGGGAAAGAAATCGAACATTTTTTTGTGGAGGACCCAGTTACAAGGCAGAAACGACTATCTCCTTGCAAAATGATGATTGTTTTCGCACATGTTTTGAAAGCTTCGCTGAAAGAACGAAATATTTACTCCGCTCACTCGCGCCGCAGAAGTATTATGGACCTTCCACATGGAGCTGAGATTTTGTTTTCCATGATAACAGAGAAACTGGTTCAACTGAATTTAAAGTTTCCCGAAGAAGTATCACCTTATGAAGTGACTTTAGTCCTCGCTTTGGATATGAGGACATTTCCTGATGGGACCAATATTAAAAGAAGTCGTGAGTGGCCGAATTACGACGTTAAAAAGACGATTGATCAAGAAGGAGTCCATCTTCTTGCCAAACTGGGAGACAAAAATCTTCATTCTTGGACTGTATCAACATTGAAGGCGAGACGAACGTTGCTCGATTTAACAGATCAATGTGGCAATAAATTACGCGTTTTGCTTGCATTTCAAGCCCTTAGAGAAACTGAACTATCACGTCCAAAGCTTGTATTACCGCTACATCTTGCTATGGTCTTGTTTTGGGCATGTATGAAATTTCCGTCTCCATCTGATTGGTCAGATGAGAAGATTGGACTTCGGTTCCTTGACTTACTTTTTGCTCTTCGTCGATGTCTTTGGAGAGGAGAATGTCGTGATTTCTTTTTCCCATTTTCAAACTTGTTTGAAGATCAAACACCAGACATTCTTCACTCAGTGGTAACAAAGTTAGATAATATTATTCAGAACCCGTTAAAATATCTAAGGCGACGTGTAATGGTATCAGATGGAGAGGGAGATGACTAACCTTTGTCAGTGAGCTCCTTTCAGGTCTTTTACTGGTCAGAACATTTTCGGACAAGCCACAGTGAAATATTGAGTCCCATCGTTTTGCTGTTTTGGGCACCTGAGCCTGCATTTTTATATTATATTGTCCCAAATTAACGTGCCGGCACGTTTATTTGAAATCTGCAGTTCTACACAGGCAACGCCCTTATTATGAGTAACGCATTAATTTTGAGAAATTGGATCGCTGGCGGCACTCATATTGTTCTGGTAATAAAGAAAAAGTACAAGAAAACTTATAGTTCGTAAACCGATCATAACAGTTTGTTTAGATAATGCTTTCTTTAATTGAGCATTCTTTTTAAACAACTTCTTATTAGTGATTATACATATTCGTTGTTAATTCATTTCTGTAACATAACATGTCTCATACCATCTCTTTGCTCTGGTAAAATTTACTGACGGTACACTTATTATTGTTGGGGTGTTTATTTGTTATTAAAATGAAAATCCTCCCGGCCCATTTAATTAGAACAGGGCGTTTATTTTGCGGCGCGAGGGTACCATATTGAATCAGATAAGCAGCCAAATATTTCCATATTTTTCTACAAGGATTATATTACAGGAATCGCGGCGAATGTTCTCATCTGGGGGGGGAGGGGCAAGAAAACCTGGGGGCCTAAGATGGGTATTATTGAGATAAAAAATGTTATTTTTTGTGTTTTCCTTTCTTCTTTCATAATGGAAAATTTCACGAGGCAAAAATGTGGGAGGGCCAAGTCCTCCCCGTCCCCCGGTCGCCGCGATCCCTGTATTAGAGCGATGCTTATTGCAAGCATACTTAATTGCAAAATTCCTTGTCGAAAAGTGGGGGGTTCCATTTCTTTTCTCTTGTTTCTTCGTTGAGCTGATATGTGGGACTTGAACATCTTTTAAATAAGGACCCCATTTGGAGGTGTGGTGATTTACTGGATGATTTTTTGCCAACTTTACAAACGTTTTCAATCACGCTGGGTACCGGTTTAAATCTCACTTGCGACTATGACTGGACTTTACTATTTCACCTCATTCTGTCGATGGCCTGGGAAGTGGGTTTTGATGTTCCAAGCTTAGGGATGAGGTTTCCGGTACTCGAATGCGTCAAATAATTTGCAACCTTAAAAACTGATGTGATGGCAGGTCCGTAGTTGAGGGGGGACTAGGAGGGGCTTAGCCCCTACTGTAATATTATTTAATGACATACAGCCCCCCTGGGAAAGCAATATAAATGGTTTTATTCTTTAAAAAGTTTTTAAAAGCTTAGTAATTGCCAACAATTCGTGTAAAAAAGTCGGCTGTAGAGTTTATACGTTGAATTAAAGGGAAATGTCGTGATTATTTAGTACTTCATTGAGGCCTAGCCCCCTTCAACGATTTTTGAGCCAAAATTAGCCCCTCTGCACAAACAAGGTCAGCTACGGGGCTGTGTGATGATAAAAGTACCTTTCATGTTAATAATGATGCGGACCGTATTCGAGTAAATACGATAACCTTGACATTGATGACGTCATTCACTTATGTATTCATACAGGGGGTTTCCTATCTCTGGAATTCCCCATGGGAGAATTTTAACTTTTCAAGGGGGTGGAAAGTATAGTGTCAATGGATGAAACGATCCCACCATGGGAGCATGCAGTGTTTCGACTGTTTTCACAGATAAATAACGCACTGACTGGTTGATAACGCACATGGGGCCTTTTGATGTGGCTATTTGATTAAAAGGGGCAATGGTGCGAATAAGGTTCAAAACCACTGTAATGATAAGTAATCTTCGTGACTTCTTATAATTATTTTTCCATTACTTTAGAACAAACTTACCACACTAAACTGTTTTGGTTACAACCGTACCGATCTTTAGCGGATAAGAGTAGAACAAAAAAAGCCTATTTGCTATAGGCCAGTGTTCCACAACCCTTTTGGGTTGCCGCCCTCTTTGCAGATTACATAAGTATGTATCGCCGCTTTCCAATTTTACAAAAAGGGATAAAATCTACGATAGATATTATGTACATTTTCATTACGCAATTAGGATTTTCACGCCAAAACAAAGTCCCCGCTAGTCGTCTCACTGCCTCCTATCGCTTCTTACCGTTCAATCGCTCCACTAACGTCTTATATCGTCCCCTAAGAGGCGATATTGCTCACGTTGAGAATCACATAGCAAATATACCGTATTTCCTCCAATAAACACTTCGTGTCTATTAAATATGAGAGATATTAAATGCGGCATTAAATTGAGGGAGACATTGATTTCGAGGTTAAGTTTCGGTTGTTATCCAATTTGAATAATATCTTGTAACAATAAAATCTTGTAACAAATATACGTTTCTGAACTAACTGCTAATTTCCGATGAAATTAAGTGTAAGTCTTGATGAGAGAATAAAAATTGACGACTGATAATAAATATGTTGCTATTTAGTACCTATATTTTTTCTCAGTTTCTGTAATAACTCCGGAACCAGAAAGTAGTTGTTTGTTGGAAGGCGGAAAGTACTTGATGAAAATACAACCCAATATCTGTGCTTTTTATTAGTGCGAGATGCCTATTGAACATTAGTCAAGGACGTCCACGACCGAGTTTTCCTAACATTTTGCCAGTTACTGCTAAGTGTTTCAGACCTTGCTTTCCAACGGTGTGATTGAAAAATTTCAGTTGCCATTTTCTAATCGCTGACAACAGAGTTCTGTGAGCCACCATTCTATTCAGCACCTTATTATTTGTGATATGGCTTACTCAGCTGATTTTTATCATCCTCCGATAAGCCCACAGCTCAGAAACGTGGATCCATTTCTCTGCGTTTGGAAATAGCGTCCAACTTTAACTGCTACACATCAATCAATTTCTTTCGTTAGGATGACAGCAATTGCCTCATCCTAATTAAAGAAAAGAAATAGTAGCCACTAGGCATTGTTAAGACAGAACAAATATTAGGAACAAAAAGTAGCCGGTTGTGGAGAGGTACATAACCTACGTGACGAAATATAAGCACAGCCCAAGATATTAGATTATTTACAAGTTATAGTGATTTCTATCGATAGGCCTAAGTGCTATTCAAGAAAGAACTGTATTTACGTGGCTCGGGTCACGTTTCTCTATAAAGTCGATGAACCAAATGCACAAGGTAACTTGGATATATTTGGCCATAATTACAAATGTACAGGTACGGGTTTATATGAAGTCACTTGTTTATCAGTCTTCTCTCACCTCGGCGTTTAACACCTGCCATGTATAGCAAAGACGAAGCGTTACGGGAGCTGTTTCCACAGAATTTAAAATGTGAAAACAGCATTAATCCATCTAATTGAATCCCCTCGAAAGCTGAGAGAGTGAGAAAATTTGTTTATGTTTCAACGTGATGCTTCCAACAATTTCTTAATCCATAGTTAAGATCCAGTTCGTCGAGAACGGAACCATATGTACCTGTGTTCGTCTAAATGGGGCCGTAACTAAGAATTAAAAATTATTTGAAAGGTGAAGATACGGCTTGTGTTTATACAAGCGCTTTTGGTTCCGTTTTCATTTCGATATGGTTCTGCGTCAAAACTATTTAGGGCCCGCAACAAAATCCTGTAGCCCAAACGCACTGCAAAAATGTGGAATCGTATCCATTTAGGGAATAGAACTGTTTGGATCCGTTGCTGTTTCTCTCGGTCTATTTCTCTAAACGGGGTCTAGGTTATCTTCGCTCTGGTTATGCTCTTGTTATGCTCTATCAAACAGTCTATAATACCATCCTATTCTACCCTTAAAAACTTGCATCCTGTCCTCATAATAGTTTAGTTTATTTATGCTCTGTCTATTTCGGACATCTATCCTTTCCTATTCACCCAACACAGTTTCCTACGCTTATACAGACATGTGTCTGAGATCAGTGTCCGACGACGAGATTGTCGGTACTGGTAGTTTTCTTGAACAATGGCCTTTACAACCGCTTAGACGAGCTAGCCTGCCAACTTTTCGCTGTTTCGAGTCAGCTTCTATATTTGCTCAATGGAGACCCCTCAGAAATAATTTGATTGTTGGGTCACTGAATATATCTTTGAAGCATTTGCAAATAACGTAATTTTTGTCGTGTTGCATTTTCTGCTCTGCAGGGTGTGCGGTAAAACGTACTGAAAAAATTAACTCATTGAAGGGGGCGGAAAGAAAAGGACTGGAAAAAAGGTACGGAGACTAAGGTACTAGAAAATGGCACTGAAACAAAAAACTTCTCTAGGAAAAAAAGGCATTCATGATGTAAATTCTTTACCACCTTAGAAGAATTCAGTCCACCAAATGTTAGATTATATGTTAGTCACTTTAAGTCCCAATTAAGACTGTAATCCGTCTTTTATTTGGAAATGTACTCAGTTATATGTCTTTTATTTATGATATGAAACCGGAAACGTGTAGGTACAAAGTGATGCATTTACTCTAAAATTACACGAAGGGAAAAGTGAATACTGACTATTTGAGTTCTGTTCAATACTGCCATACAACATATTTCTAAAGTCATCCAACACAAAGTTTTACCATAAAAATAAGTATATGTCCTAGTTGCTACTTGCAATACTACATTGAACTTAATTCATTCCTAAAGGTGTTAATACACTTCTTTTCTCATGGTGCACGATACAGCACATACCACAGAAATAAGTTATTAAATCACGCAAAGGAAAATACATAAGTACCTAGAGAAAGTTTATTTTACATCGTTAGATTATATGTGTTGTTTGATGGTTCGAGCAGAGAGTCAAGATCGCCTTTTTCGTAGAGAGGCTTTTCTCGTTGCCTCTTCTATAGTGCCTTTTTCCCGCGCCATTTTCCTCAATGCCTTTTTTTCAACGTCTTTTTTATCTACATCCGCTATAGAAACATAATCGATGTTAGTAAGATATTGCTTGTTGATGGAGTTTCTTGATGTTTGTCTACCAACAATTTTGAGAGGTTATCATTAGTAGAAGCTTGTGGAATGTGGTTATGGCAAAGAATGCTTAGGATAAGTTGGATTTATAAATGAAGACGTTTTACGAAAGTTTGGCAAAGACAGGTGTATATTATCAACAATGCAAAATCGCAATAGTAAGTGAATTGCGCTCAACACCTGGCATAACATTTTGCTGAAACTGATAACAAAGGAAAGATTTGAAAGTAAGAGACCCAAAGAAATAAAGAGACTGGAATAAACATCTTCAGTTACCAATATATCGAAAGGCCTTGAGATGAGAAGTCTGAATGAGACAAAACCTGCCAACAAGCAGACAATACACACAGACGAAGATCATTACTGTAAACCAGGGGTCACCAAACTACGGCACGCAGACTGGATCCGGCCCGCTGCTTCGTTTCGCGCCGCGAGGTCATTTCATACGGTCCGCCACCACTTGATTGAAATTAAGCAAGGTATGGCACGGTATAAGTGTTTGGGACAACATATGTTTTTGAGCAAGCTTGTGAAGTCAGCACATCGAAAGAGGTTGACTGCTGAACATTTGAAAGCAGTCTTCTTGGTTGGATGCAGGGAATGTTGGAAAGAATGTAGACCTCAAGAAACTTACTAGTTTTGAGGTTTGTCGTTATCGTAGGTTGCTACGAATCAGTTTGGTGGAGAAGAAGACTATCGGTTGAGTTCTTAGTCGGATTGAAAGAAATTGGAGATTAGCGAACCATATTAATAATCGTAGGTTTACACATTTGTGGCAGAATGTTCGTAAGTCACACTTGGAGAAGAATTTGCTAACAGGAATAATGTATGGCAATAAAAAGCAATGGGAGATGGAAGAAACGATGGTCTGATGATATCGCTTAGATAACTGAGCAAGGAATTTTTCGATTGGAGCAGAAAGTCCAAGACAAAAATGGATGGAGAAGATTCACGGATGAGATAGCAGCTGTTCGGGCCACAGAACATTCTGTTTATAAGAAAAAGAATCTGTATAATAGATTGTTTGTGGTATAATAGATTGTTTGTTGTTTCAAAGCAATCTATATAATAAATCAGAGGTCTCCAAATACTGGGCCGTGGATCATTTGGAGACAGTAAATGACCGTGGCTTTAAAAACATATTTGGGACAGGCTCGGACCTTTTTGCATTATTGGTTAAAAGTCCAGATAAACAGCCAGATATCGCCAAAACGTACTGAAAGGTTTTCTTGTCTTTTCCAACATAATATCTTTGTGAATTAGGGTTTTCTGCAGTGACAAAAACCAAGATAAAATACTATGGACTAAACCAGGTATAAGTGACACACTGTCTCCCATCGCCCACACATGGGAAGGTCGAGTTGCACGAAGACAAGCTTAGTGCTCCCACTGATTCTACATAGTGTAGAGTTGATGTTGACTCTTTAATGATGTACTAAATATTAACAGTATATCATATAAATTATAATAATTATATCGACAACAAATTTTAAAAATTACATGTTATGCTCCACATGAAAACATTCTGTGACATAAAACTTTTCATGGTACAAATGAGAATGGGAACTGCTGGGAAATCGTCAGCGAATACAAATACAAAGCCATAGTATTGATGTACAGAAATAGGGTTTTGAAGACCAAGGAAGTTCCATCGCCTTTCATTTATTATAATTCTATGAGCTTTGAGATAAATGATTGAGATTTAAAAGGATAAAGACTTGTATTGTTTCTTGATACGTTTCTATGACTTCGTTTGATATCATACAATTTTGTCATGGGATCCTATGAAAATTTCAGACATGGCCATCCACTATCCACTTCTCGACTTTTACTCGGTTTTGTTCTGGAATTCAGCTGTGCACGGCCACGAAGCCGGGGAGGGAGGGGGCGGCGCCACCCTGAGAGAATTTACTAGCGTATTCCGCCCCCTGACATTCTTATCGGTATATAGAGTTTTCACTTTAGTATATCATAATGCATCGGAAACTTACCTGTCCCAGCTAGAATTGAGACTATACAATGCCATTTACAGTTGTATTTAGATAACTCTAACATTTTTGTATCAGTATAACTAAATATCATATAAGATTGAATGGATACTATTTTAGGATTATTTCCGGAGAATGAAGAAAATTGTGACCCGCTCCCCTTTGATAGTTTTGAAATCCCAACTGCCTCCTCTCTTAGAAGGCCAGCTTCGTGAGCGACTGTGCATCCATTGTGAGTAGATTTTGCGATGCTGCATTCCTCTAGCGACTGCCATATCTGTCAATCGATGCTTGGATTTACATAATTCGAGTTCTTGAAAGTGCAAGTAGAAAGTGTAAGTTTGCTGGGTAAGGATTCAGATACATCGACGCCAAAAAATCATTTGTGCCTAAGAAAAAACTTCTACCGCTGAGTTGTTTCAGGTAATTGCAGACGTCAATACAACGAAGGAGCGAGTTATGGGGCTTTCTCATAACCTACTCCTGATAAACAGTGATTAGGGGGAAAGTATTTTAATGGTAAACTCCAACGCAAGGTAATCGAAAGACCCCACAAAAATTCGTCTCGTTGATGCAGTACACTGTCCCGGCCAATGCCCGGAAACAGATACTACATCTGAAGTATAAAAAATTGAGAACAGATACAGTGGAATCCCGATATAACGAACCCCGGATATAACCAACCTCCCGGTATAA
>PUGI020000242.1:0-11376 GCA_008930755.2 Alatina alata | reverse complement strand
TTACCATGAAGACCTAAAAACAAAAATGTATTATTGCACAAAACTAAACTTTTCTTTTAGAAATGCTTAGTTGCACAGCAGTTAATCTGATTTGTGTGCTGGATGATTTCAATATTTTTCAAAATTCTCATCCCAGCCCCCTATGTTGACACGTCACCAGGGCAGTAGCAGTCAAAGGGATTCTAAGATCAAGGGGAGGATTTATGACCTGGAAAAGATTTAGGAGGAATCCATCCGCAATGCAAAGATACTCCCGATGGTGTATAAATAGTTCAGTCAGTTCGCCCACGTACTCCTTATGGAATGGTTCGTGCAACACTTGAAGAGACATGAAAAGGTCTTCTCTAGCGTATATGAGAGGAATAGTATCATCCATTCTGTGACCAAGCCTTTGACGTGCGTCGCGTATCAACGATCATCTTGTGTATGGATGGGCAAAGGAAGAAGTAACTTCAAGTTGAGCCAAGACGTAATAATGGAAGACTCCAGCTGGAATAATAATCTTGTGCTCCAAAACATGCTGTTTTGAAGAAATGTTCTTTTCCCGAATTTTTGTTCGGACAGGGCCTGAGAAAGAGACTTGAGACTGAAGGAAGAGGTACAACCACAATCTTAGAAACACACTGCAATAGGGCTTTTAATTAGCTATCAAGAGTTCCGGGGTTCACTCAAGTAAATGTCTTTCTCTGCGGTACGGCATAGCTCCGATGATACTCGGTATCCAGATATATCCCAGCAGGGATTCAAATACAGTACATAGCCAGGAGACTGGCATTGACTAAAAGTTCTAATGGATTTGAGGAAAATGAATGCCCACGAGATAAAGGTTCAGTGTTTTGAGCATACTACAAGTTTTCCTAAGCTTTAACTGCAAGTACAAGGTAACATGCACGTCTCAGGTAGCTTAGCCACTTTGACTGTACATGAGTCTGTTGTAGGTTGTTCGGCTGTTCGAACAGTTAAACGCTCACACACTGAGTTCAACAGGAGATTGGGAGCCAATTAATACTGTGATCAATAAACGAACGGAGAATAAACAAGAGGCTGGAATTTGTTTGAAATATTCAGTAAAGGGATACGAATAAACCGGAGGTTGATATAGTAAAATTATCTTATCAGTAGACAATGGAATAAGTGCCCTTAATGTACAATGCACATGCTTTCATGTATCAAACCAATATAAACTCTGTGTTCTAAAAATCCTTAAATGTTTTTCCCAAAAGCACAACATCTCAGCAGCGGGACTCGAAATTGCAATGCTGGGTCAGCTGTCCAGCAACCGGTCCAAGGATAGAATCCAAAAAGAGCAATATATTCTTCCTGAGAAACTGTCAGCGCGAGAGGTTAATGTAGGTTATTCAGGAGCCATACATTTACGGCGTGGTCTCAGTCAGGGGACGGGGTTAAAATGATTAGACAACATTAGTGTTTGAGGTCCATGGGATATTAAAAGTCATCTCGAGCTTTTCCTCGTTGGCCGTTACTTTTTTTCTACTATCGTTCTGTCATCACACGTCAGCAAAACTTCTGCACCTTTCTTTTCTTCTTCTCTTTCTTTTCCTTTTTGTCTTCTTCTTCTACTTCTAGCTGCTCTAACGTTCGCGAGGGGTCATTGCGACAGTCAACAGTCTTTTCTATCACAGATATCAGTCTCACCTGCTCCTACGGCCTTCTGGTCCTTCTTCACGCAGTTCAGCCACCTCAGCTTTGGTGTTCCTTGCCTCTACCTTCCTGGAAGGACCATTTTCAGCATCTTTCTTCCCATGTAATTTACATCTTTCCTCTTTACGTGACTAAACCGACTTAGGTTCGGTGGGCCTTCTACACGTTAGTAAAAACTTTTCAAGTATTTTGACCCGAGTATTTTCAGTTCATAAACCGGACCACAACAATGCTCTTAAGTTCCGTGAGTTCTATTCGCTTCTTTTTCACTCGGGCTCTGTCCTGTTTTTGCAGTAGCTTAAACATCTATACGACTTTCGACTAAAATGGTGGGTTATTCAAAAGCAACGTTGTAAATCCTGCATTTGGTTTCGGCTGTCTTGACAGAATGACAATAGCCGATAAGGGGGTAGCAGGCCGTGAAATCTCATTTTTCTCTTCCTAAGTCATAAATGTATGATCCCTGGTTTGGTAATTCAACACGACCAAACGCAGTGTTATTAAGACAAATCTATGTATTGTGATTATTAACTGAATAACAGTACTAATCCATACCTCTCTGTGGAGTAACAGCCGTAACTGGTGCCCGACACAAAGGGCATGTGGGTCTTCTCTCAGAAACATGATTCAATTGGCGTAAACAAAAAGCACAAAATGTGTGTTCACACGGGGTTGCGTGTGGATCAATGAGAAGTTCAAGGCAAACTGAGCACTGATGTTCGTCTGGAATGACTCGTCGTTCTGGTGAGGAACCCTAAAATGCAACAGAGTAATAATGGTAAACGATAGTTACATAGTTACAATGACCATGACAAATGGGATGTCTCTTTTGACATACTTCGACCTCCTATAGGTGGATACGCTATCATATTTCAGGCCTAGTCGTGTGGGGCGCGTCACTGTGCATGCCCGTCCCCTACATGTGCCCAAAGCCTTGTGCGGCGAGCTGTTTCACGCACATCCAAATACGAGAAACATCAAAACTGGCGCGCCCAAAATAAAGCTCTGCTTTATTTCCTGTTCATTAAAATTATTCCTGTCCATTAACACACACTTTTTCCGGGTTTCTTTGCTCACGGAGCATCGATAAGTAACGAGTTTCGCCCAGGAAAGTCCCTGAGTCTGGTTCTCTCAGTTTGTACTTTAATCTACTGACAGCGATGCCTGTCAGTTTTCTATCATATCCGTCCTTTAAACTAAAGAAAACTGGGCACTGCGGGAAAATGCTGTAGGACCCAAAATAAGAACAAATTATGGCAAACCACAGTAATCTCAAATTGCGCGCCCCAGTTCGAAAAAGGTTGTGTGGAGCACGCAACTGATCGCACACTCAGATTTTCCACACGGTAAGGCCTCATATTATAGCCTTCACTTGAGGCCTTAGGCCTTGTTGTAACTTATAAGCGCACATGTCTATCTATCTAAACACTGATTCTTTAGATAAGTCTTTCAAGAGACTATCCATGACAAAAGGAAACTTTCTGACTGTTATCCGAATCTAATGCTCCACATCTCTCGCCGATCTGCGTTTCACTACAGCCTTCCAACTTAATTTTACATCATGAATATCTTACATGAGGAATTAACTAAATTCATCAACCAATAAAAAACTTACAAAAATACTTTAACTAACAATGCAACTACGTAAATTACTATGACGAATACATCCCATGACTCCCGCGATTTCTGTAACGTATCTCACAAAAACACTTCTAATTCATTAAAAACGGAAAATATTAAAATACAAAACTTAACGCACATCCGAAAGCTCCTCTTCCCGGTATAGGAATCCACTAAAGATGACTGCTGCAAAACCGAGGCACGGACGCGATAGCGAAATCTCAACAGGCCAACCTCTTCGATGTCCAACGTAGAGACAAAAATCAGGAGGGAGAAAACGACGGAGAAAAATACGACGAAGATAAAACCCATCACTTTATGAGAGAGAACAACGAAAAGACGAATACGTCATGGAACAAAGAGAAGAAAACAACTAGAAACGGTACGACAAATACGAAGATTCGGCAAAAGCAAACGGAAAGAACAAGACGAAAGAATACACGAGACAATGGCGATAAAAAGACTTAAAAAGCGATGTTGTCGACTATATTGATAGCAAAAGATTTTGGCCACAGTGATAAAGAGCATGAAAACGACGACTGCGCTGGGGAGAGTGACCATGGCTTATGATTTAATCGATTTACGTTTTAAATGATATTACCTAACACTTTCTTACCTCCATTCCCTGAGAACCAAAAACATCACCAGCCTTTTTCCTTGGTACGCGAGCCATACATTCATAAAACACGTCGTCCTCTTGTCCTGAAAATCTAGAATTCTGCCGTCTTGTGGTCCTCTTTAACCTTCGTTTTCTCTTATTTCTCCGTGTTGTCACCAGCTCCATGTCCTTTTCCATGACCTTGTTGTACAAATGAACAATTTCCTCTCGTATCTCCTCAAGATCTTTGTGTAAATGGTTACCGCACATAACACGACCATCTATTGTTCCTTGCAACCTTTTGGGTGGGCTACCGCACATTAAATCTGCTGTACGCGAATTATTAATACACGATTTACAATAAACGACTCCTCCTCTGGCACTTTTATAAGAATGAGAAAAATGACCTTTGGAATGTGAAACTTCGGTTGTATTCGTATTCTTACTATATTTGCCGGCACATCGTTCCGTGCTTATATCTTGACAAACAGTTAACGGCAAATCTTCTCCGCCTCCACTGCAACTCAACTGTCCACACTTCAAACGTGTAGGGTGCCTTAGAAATCTACCTGTAGTGCTACTCCCTTCGATGTGTTGAATTTTTCCACCAAGGTCTTCACCAATAGTCAACTCTTGCTCTGCCTTAAAAACTGAAAATAAAATGATATGACGTTAATAGATATCATTACACACTTTATGTATCATTAAATAGCAGCTAAGTATTTCTTTTGTACATAAGGGTTTTTTAATCTATTCAGTTGAATGTTGCGGCAATCTTTATCCAAAACTTTATACTACGCAGCTAACCGCAGTTGCTACAATGAATCCATACAAGACATAAAGATAAAAAACCAAACAAAAAAAGCGCGAAAAACAAAGAGACGGAAAGATAGAAAATAAACATACACTTAGGAACAGATAAGAAACGGAGAGACGAAGAGAGCGGGAGTGTGAGCAAGAAGGGAAGAAAGAGAGAGAAAGAGAAAGAAAGAGAGACAGAGAACGGAAGAGTGACTGAAAATCTTGAACAACGAACCAGATATAATCAGTCGAGCTGTTATCAATACCGCTGGGAAACCACCCGTAGCTGCTTATTCAGCTAATACGTTGGTATTATCGAATAACCAGGGGTTACGTTACAATTTATTATGAAAATTGCATAGAGGTAAGGTCTATGTGCGCAACCGCAATGACTGCTCACAACATCATGAAAACTAAGATACCATATAAAATATGTACAGCTATAAACACAATGACTGCAAAACCTTGAACAAACTGGTGCCATCTATACTTTGTGATACGTGTAAGCACAGCAATTTGAAATGAGAAAGCAGCATTACAAGAGCATCCTCACAAACCCTATGCGCTTTTGCCAAGTACACAATCCGCTAGTGTCTGAGGCGTGATCATAACCATAGAATACGCCCAAGGTAACATCAATAACATCACCTACAAAAAGTCATTGGCCAGCATCTCCACGACAAATGGTGTGGTGGAAGAATATGGAGATTAAGACAACTGTTACTCATCACTATCAAATTTTACTAGTCGTGAATATGGAGAAGCCTGTCATTATATCCGTGTCCACCTGAGAGTCAGAAGTCCAGAATAGCATGCAAAGTAAAAGCTTAAAAACTGATCTTCAGTCTACAATCAATACATATCAACTGACTCTATTTAGAATGGCTAACATTACGTAAGTAAAACAATGCTATGATTATCAAGATGATTGCAGCATCAATTCAACACGCGATGAGACTAAATTGCAACTAATTAGAAGCATGAAAATGAGAAATAACTATTGCAGATGACCTTGTCAACAGTTCAAAGAATAAGAACTTGCAAGAGAACTTCAGATATGGTGAAGGATGTTGCAATGATGTGGGCTAACAGTAACTGGGGAGTGGTACCAGTGGCACCCACTGGAACAGGAGGAAATTATTGAAGTGGTTTGGTTCTATTACTTAGTGAAATGTTTTCAAACCCAAATTGTGGAAAGGCATAAAGAGATGATTAAGGTATCAAGGTAAACTGAAAGAAAGAGCGAGAACAGTCTATGAAAAAACAATGATAGTAAGACAAACAAAAAGTAAAAAAGGTGGCAATAAAACCTGTGATATATGGATTGGAGGAACAGTATTGACATTAAGTGCTGCGCAAGACTCTAAATTGCATCCAGTGATGTGATAATTGTTTAGGGACATGTGCGCTTTTGGGAATCTGCAGTGGCCTTGGCAATCATTGGTCCATTCTGACCTGAAGGGGTTAATACCTCCCTAGGGCACCGAATATGGTTCAAATAGTAGCTGTTGCATTCCAATTCCAAAACTTTGCAGTAAAGAACAGGATCAAAATCCAACAGCAGTGGCTGGTATTAGTAAGGGAATCCAGCCAAAACATATCTTGACCTAAGCATTTTATGATTAAGTTTAAGGGATGTATTGACATTCATGAAAACATGGAGCTCTTTCTTCATGAATAGTATATAATAGATTACGCTGATTGTTGGGATTAAATAAACTGCTACTAAATAATTCAAGGTGACAGTACGTACAGTGGAAGTATTGGGCTACTGAAAATCGAGGATTCATGGAGGACCCAAGATAGCAGAATTGGTGAAATTCCTCACAAAGTTCATCATTGATAAATAGTTGTAGCTTATCTTAATTGGCAAACCAAAGAACATTTTAGTTTTAGGTGTCTTAATTTTCAGCCCAACTAATTTTGCCTTTGCACTAATAAAACCTAACACTGACCATAGGAGATTTTAGTCACCAGCAAGAACAGCAATGTCATCTGCATAATCAAAACTGATCTGTTAGTGGTTCAGCATTGAAACAGCAATGAACTCCAGGGAAATCCACTAACCACTCATTCATAATTCAATAAATAGTGTAATTGAAGAGGAGAGGAGAGGAAATGTCACCTTGCTTTACACCAGTGTGAATATGAAAGGGTTCATTTTCTCTACCATATACACAGACTTCGGGACAGATATCCTTGTAGTAGCTCTTGAAGAGGTTGATGATTTTCGTCGGTACACCATCTTGATGCAAACTTGCCCAGAGTGATTTTTGATTCAGAGAATCAAATGCTACCGCAAAGTCAATGAAACCTACACCAGTTTTTTGTTGATATTAAAATCTTTGTTCAAGAACATTGAGCAGGGTGAGTATTTGGTCAATGCAGCCTCTGCCATCATGGAAACCTCCTTGATTAACCTAAACCCTCTTATCACGAACTTTTACAATACAATTTAAAAGAATGAGCATGAACAGTCTTACAACAATGCCATTTAGAGAGATACCTCTTAAGTTTGAACAGTTCTGGTTTGCTCCCTTCTTAGAGAATGGGTCTAGGATACCTACTTTCCAGCCTTCTGGGAAAACCACTGAATTCCAGATAGGCTTAAATAATTGTTCAAACCACACACTGAACAACTGTCGACATGACATGTATAGCTCCGCTGGAATGGAGTCTTCACCTGGGGTTTTGTTATTGTTCAATTTCCTTCTGATAGCTACAATCTCAGCTGCAGCACGTGCTTCAAGGTTGGCATTATACTCTAAGTTCACTGACATAGAAGTATCAAAAAACAGTACCAGGTATGCCATGATTCAGGAGTCGCTGAAAGTGTTCTCTCCAGTGGTTGACTCTTTCATTGAGGTCAGAAATAGGATTATTACCTTTGTCATTAATAATCTCACAAACATGTGAAGATTTTCTTGTGCATGTATTGATTAAATAGTATAATTTCCTAATGTTGCTAGAACCAGAAGCTCTGCATTTCTTTGGCAATATTGTCCCAGTATATGTTGATTAACATGGGAGTAATGAGATGCTTCACAGCATAAGACTTCATAATCTGCCTGTCCTGTCAGATGTGCACTTCAGTGACTTTAGCAAGTTTGATCGTTTTCTCAGATATCCAGTCCTTATGCTTATGTTTCACTATGTCAAATGCAGATTCAGCACACTTGTTGATAGCTCAGGTGAAGTTGACCAGGCTGTGTTGAGTAAAGTTTTGTTGGTACTACTGGGATCAAGATATGACAAGGCATCAAATCTGTTCTCCAAAGAAATCCAGGAGTTTACATTGAAAAGTCTTGCTTGAAAAGTTTAGAAAGGTCATACTTCTTGGTGGACGGGACTTAATTTGCAACTTTAATCTAAGTCATGCCTTAACCATCACATGGTCAGAACCATTGAGATTGCCAGTTTCAGTGCCACAGAAAGATCTGCTGTCAAGAACTGAGCTGGCCCAGTGATGTTTTAAAAGGATGAAGTCAATCTGTGACATGGAGGAACCACCATTGGAATACCAGGTGTAAAGATGCTTCTTACGGTGATGAAATCTAGTATATGTGAGGACAAGATCATGTGTGCCAATAAAATTGATGAGACCATTGCCATTGTCACAACAAGTTCCAAGACCATAAGTACCAACAATGTGTCTAATTCCATCACAGGGCTTGCCAACATGTGCATTTCAGACTGCAGTAACAACAATCACATCCCTGATAGGTACATTTTGGTGCAGGCCTCAAGGTCACTGTCGACAGAATCCTTTATCTCATCATTGGAGGAGCTTGTATGAGCATAAACAGCTATCAGTATGATATTGAATAGCTGACATTAAAAGCAAAGTTTTGCCAGCCTGCATGAGATAGGTTCCCAAGATATAACTACAAGTTGAGTAGCTCCACTTATGAAAAATCCAATACCATATAACCCTAAATTATCACTTATACCACTGTGATAGAAATGATACAAACATGCTTTTGGGGATACCTTCACCCTGCTGTGTCCTTCATATGTACTTTAGATAAACAGGCAACATCCCTCTGATACTGTTCAAATGATCGAGCAGTTAAGGCACGAGTACCTTCATCACTAAATTTTGTACATTCCAACTGGAAACAATAAAGTCTCTTCTTCTTCTCAGTGTAGTTCAGTCATTATAGCAGAAAAAAGCACATATAAATACGTAGGTATACAAATGGATTTAAGAGGAACACCATAATCCCCAAGAACAAACTAGTCACTCACGTTACAATACGGATCTCAGTTGGGGTTTAGTGGCAATATTGAATACTGGTAAATTGCCAGCTCCACCAGGTTGAAGACGTTAGTCAGCCTCAAACAATGAGCTGCTTCTGGTTGGCACAACAAGGAGATCTTTTTTATGCCGGCCTAGGATGCTATAGGTGTATATATAGTTCCTCCTAGATCAAGTAAGAATAAAATTAAGATGATATAAATTAGAAGTACTTACAATTTAACTGAGAAGAACTTGGACTTAATGATCCACCTGAACTAACATTTCCATCCAGGGAATTTTGCTGCTGATTGGCATTTGGCAAGCCTCTAACATTGTTCTGATTATGGTTTTCATATTTCTCATTATTACTACCATCATCCTTTGTTGACCTATGCCCAGGCAACTCTATTTTCCTTGGCATATCAATTTTCCCCTTTTTGCACCAGATGGCTGGTATGATATCCGATGAACAAGTACACTGGATGACATGGACAAAATCAAATCCTCCTACTCTTGCTTGGCATTTTGGGCAATAAAGTTTACCTGTTGTCCACCCAGACTGTGAATGAAATAAAATAAATAAATACATTGGAATTTACCAAAAGGCACTGATTCAACAGAAGAATTAATAAAACTATTTCCAAATGTTAAAAACTATTTAACCCTTTGAAGCCGCATACACCCCTTTAGCCATGGCGGTTTTAGGGGGGGGGGGGCGATTAGGCTGTGGCCTAGGGCCCTGAATCAAATTTGAATTTAGGAGGCCTCCAGCAAGGGAAATACACGGGTGTTAAAACTCGTACCAAGGAGGTATGCAGGTTTGCTGAGTACTGTCCTCGTTATGCACACTCACTGAATTTTGTTGGTAATTGTGCAGTAGAATCTATCCCTGAAGCAGCGTGTCTATTTTCATTGGTTCAAAACATGTGCACTCTGTACAGTGCATCAACAAAAATGTGGAAGCTGCAAGGAGACATAGTCTCGAACCATGAGAAGCAACTCTTAGTAGTCAAAAAAGTTGTGCGAAACGCTATGGTCGTCTCATTATGGTACCGTGCATGCCCTTACGGTTGCATACAAAGAGCGGATGAAGCTAATTGTGGAAATCGTTCAGAATGGGGGTATGCAAGCAACAGTTCAAACGGAAGCCAAGGGTTTGGTAACTAGACCAAAGGAAATGGAAATGGTTCTCCTCCTCCATTTATGGCATGATGTGCTGGATAGAGGCAACATAACAAGTGTGGATCTTCAAAAAGAGCATTGCCCATTGAACAAAGTGGTCATTTTCTTAGAGTCCTTGCTTTTGTACATCCAGTCGCTACGTGACAAGTATGACCTATATGAGGAAAAGGCGTATGCCCTTGGGGTGACAAGCTATTGAATGGAATCTGTGAGACTGTGATGAAGAATTCATTTTATGCAGGATAGGGACACTAACGGATGTTAACGTCCAACGTGACTGAAACCCCCGGGGAGATAGCAAAAGACTTTTGATGCAAACATGTAATTCTTCTTATCATTGACCAGCTTGTTTCCTCACTTCGAGAGAGAATTGCAGCTTATTCAACATTTAGAAAGTCTTTAGGGTTTCTTCAAAAAATAACCTCTCTCGCCACTGCAGAAATGGAACAATCAGCAGCAAACCTTGTCCAAACGTATCCAGAGGACCTTAAACAAAAGTTGGGTGGGGAACTGGTTCAGTTTGCGGCACTAAACAAAAGTCTAGCAGAAAAGGAGTTAATGTCTGTGAGTAAGGCATTATAGGTGGACATGTACCTCCAAATAATTAAAAACGAATTGAAGGAGGCATTTCCAAATGTTACAATCATGCTCAAAATCCATCTGTCAATGTTTGATATAAAATTGGAGAAAGGTCGTTCTCTAATCTTAAACTGCTTAAACATCACTTAAGAAATAGTATGGGTCAAGATAGACTAGCATCTCTAGCTATTCTTTCAATTGAGAATGATTTAATGAAGCTAATAGATTTCGTTGATATTGTCTCAGTTTGCCGAGCACAAAAGTAGACGTAAAGACTTGTCAAGATGAAGATGTTTATTTTTTTGCTGAACAAAAGTGTGTGCTGTTTGACCCATGTTATTATTTCTATTGAATGCCCTTTAGATATACTAAGTAAGCAATGATATCTCAGCATGTCGAGATTCACCTCTTTTCTATAGCAAGTCTAGACTTTAATTTTTTCAATTTTCTTGTAATAAATCAAACAGGGTTTAGGCCAATTGTAGTCAATTATCATAACATGACCCTGTGCAAACCGATCGTTCCTGTATGATTTTTATAATGTATACGCTTGTATTTTGACTTGCCTGAAGCCTAAAATCGTGTTGAGTTTTTGTCAGACGTTTAGTGTCTAGAGCTCAAGTTGTAACCAAATTTTAGGAAACATTAACATAGAGAGAAAATCAATCAATGCGATGGGCAGCTTACCTCCCAA
>PUGI020000241.1:0-11382 GCA_008930755.2 Alatina alata | reverse complement strand
GTCTTGTTTTCAAAACGTTCCTTAGAAATGATAAGAACATTTCTCCTTTAACATAGTTTTAAAAATAGAGTTCTATAGAAATTTAATGGATAACTTTTTAAAATATCGTGCACAAAATTATATCAAAACCTTATAACTCTGAGAGCATGAAGCACCTTCTCCTTCTTATATTTTATTCTGGGCTTTCTATTTTTTCCTCATATTTCCTGAGCATAGATGTCCACAAAATAGCTGTATCGAGACCTTAGAATATATTTGTTTGCCGTTTTTATGTAAGTCTTGTTTAGACATCAAAGTTCTAATTTTACTTCTAAATTTTCTAATTTTGTAGATGAAAGCAGTGGTTCAAGTGGGAGTGGATACTCAAACCCCGGTTTAGACGTGGAGAGTATGTATCATGGGGAATCAGGCAGTGGTGATGAAGAAGCAAGCCTAGTTTCAATGTTTGATGACTATGAAAATGTTCCCACTCCAACAGAGATTTCTAGGCGAAGACAACGTAGGGTGGCAGAAGCAGTGTATGGAAATGTTGAAGTGTACTTGGATGGAGAGGACGAGAAGAACGGACAGCTGCGATCCATCATAAACAAGCATGCTAAGGAAACAATAGAAGAGTCTATCACAGAACTCTATGCACCTGAGGCAGATACGCTAAAAATAGTGGAAGAAGATTCACAGCCTGAAGATGATATGACTTTTGACAGAAAAAACATAGATTCAGCTGTGCAAAATTTACCAAAGCCTAGAAGCAAGCCTCAAAGTCTACATAACAACACTAAGACGCAAAATGATACAAAAAGTCCCTCTGCTAAACAAGGTTCGTTTGCAGCCAAGAACGAAAGTAACATAAAGCCTGGAAAAAAGGGCACCAAGAACTTGTTAATGTCCGAAGGGGAAAGCTATAAGATTGCTGTCTCTGAAAATAAGAGTTCAAAGGGAAAGAAAGAAAAGAATTCTGTAAGTGATATTAAAAACATTAAGTTAACAAAAGCCTCTAAGGTAAATGCGACCACCAAAGGTAAGCAGCAAAACACAGTCCAAGCAAATACTCAAGTGAAAGTGCCATTGTTAAACAAAAATGGATCGAAGGTGGTCCAAAGACCTGCTGCAGCACAAAGTCTTGCTGGTAACTTGAATAAAACTAAGGTGCCAGTAGATAGAGATTTGGATTCGGAGGGTCGTCCAAAAGTAGAGCGTATTGATGACGATCTAGATAATGAGTATATGAATGAAAACTTAAAGGAGCTAAACGACGGCATTAATGCTAGTTTTACTGCAGGAAATAAGGAAGGTGTAGCTATCAAAGATAAAAAAGCCCCACTTGAAGCAAAAGAAGCAGAAAAGCTTAAAGCTACCACAAATTCTAAAAATAAACCTATTTCTGCAAAACATGCGCCTAATGGTGCTGATAGTGGTCATAAAACAAACACACAAGTGAAGCAGAATTCGACACCCCCAGTGAAACAAATTAGTGAGACGACAAATGAAAGCAAGAATATAACTGACAGTAAGTTAGGATCTCGCCTCAGGAAAGAGGAAAATAAGGGTAACTCTTCTGACACGGAGGGTGGTCGGAATGTTAAAGGTCAAAGTTCAAAAGCTCTGTCATTGTCAGTTACTACAAGTCCTACAACAGCTCCTAGTAAAGGAGGACAGAAGGTAAAATTCTCTGAAGGTCCAAATGTAACAGATATCATAAATGATGCGCAAATAGGTTATGTGACCGAGGACGACACGGTTGACGAAACAAAGTCACCGACAAAAGGACCTAATGTTATGAAAGACAGTAACAGTTCTAAAGTCGATAAAGCCGGTATGAAGACAGACACAATCTCTGGAGGTAATCAGAATGCCTTAAATGCATCAAGAGACAATAAAACTATGGCCAAGGCCTCTTCTAATGTTAATGTTACCGTTTCCAATAAAACTAAGGCTGCAATTATCAAAAATCAAAAATTGGTGACAGACGCAAACAATAATACAAATAACTTGAATCGTACAGCTAACGTCACCAAAGGAGAATCGGGCGTTTCTAAAGTCGCTGCTGACAATGGAAGTTCTGTCACTTCTAATCGGACTAGTCCTTTAGCACCGAATACAAGTGGATCGGAAAATAATGGCAATAAAGAGACCCAGTCCACTCAGGCTGGTCAAGGTGGATCAATAAACAAGGCAGTGAAAACGATATTAAAACATTTTACATCCGGAGACTCGAGTTTTCAAGGGGAAGATAAAACTGACAATCATCACACAGACCTTCAGCCGTCTATCAATAACAACAATCCGCACGATGGACAAGCATTTGTTAATGGTAGTCTTACCAACACTACACTATCTAATTCAACAACTGGAATTTTAATAAAAAACGAAACAGCGAAAGGACCAGAGCATTCAATGCGCATAGTAAATGCTGATAGCTTATATTTCCAGGAGAGTGAGCCTGAGAATCCAACAGAGGAGGCTGGCACCGACTCAAATAAATCAGGGAAGGGTACGCAGCATGAAGAGGCGAATAAAACCAAAACCAGTAACGGAGAGACGACAGGGTCCCAAGATCAAGCATCGTCGGCAAAAATTAATGCAAGCAATGCCAAAAACCCCTTTCTATTTGATGAAAAGGGCAAAAATGTTACTCGTGAAGGGCAGCAGCAGGAAAATAAAACCGAGCAACCCCGTAAACAGTTTGCATCGGACCTTCCTGCGAACACAGTATTAACGTCTTTGGGGGAAAGCATTAATTTCTCTATGCCGAACAAGACACGCCAAGCGATAAAGAGTAGTTCGAACCTTTCTGAGTCGCAAGCCCTGCTGGAAGCAAAGATCGGTCAAAATACATCCGTATCAAACGCTGCTAACAACAGTCAGGGAAACTCATCTAAGCTAAAATTTTCAGAACAACCTTCTGATGAGAATAGTGCAAAATTGGTAAAGGTAAGCTCAAAAGAAAATAAATTAAACGAAAGTAAAGTAAAACTGCAGCCTGAAAAAGAGAAAAACAGTACAAATGGTGTTAAAGTATCAGACCAACCAGTCAACGAGGAGTCAGCAAACACATCCAGTGCCTCATTAAACAATTCATCGGTCTCTAATAAGGCGGATCAGAAGTTGAGGGAAGGCAATAATGCTACAAATAACGAGACTCTAGGGTATAACCAAGCAACCAATAAGTTTGTAAGTAGTAACAATGAGCAAGAAAATTCTTCTACATTTCGTATAAACAAAGCACAATTTAACCAGTCTCTAAAATCCAACGATTCACAAAACAATATTGAGAATAATTCTACAAATATTAACGTAACAAGTTCGAAGCCAACTGGTAAACCAGAACATAATATTGGTACCCAGAGTTCGTTACA
The DNA here is from genome assembly GCA_008930755.2 of Alatina alata. Taxonomy (NCBI): domain Eukaryota; kingdom Metazoa; phylum Cnidaria; class Cubozoa; order Carybdeida; family Alatinidae; genus Alatina; species Alatina alata. Next base: position 8,026 of record PUGI020000241.1, on the reverse strand, counting down.
AGGATTTGTTTCAGAGGAAAATAATAATAGTTCCAAACTAGACAACTCTGCGGAAGACACTAAAAATTATTCAGGGAATTCTTCTGCAAAAATCTCCTCTTCTATGAATCTAACAGAGGTAGCGGAAGATGAGAAAAGTAATGTTTCTGCAAGACCTACTGGCGCTGTTATGAATAGTGGAGAATATAACCGAAGCCAAAGCCAAGGTAAAGAAAGTGGGAAGACTAAGTTAGAGATATTAAACGAAAAACTTGGACTGTTGGAGCAAAAGGAAAAGTCTTTAGCTGAAGGTGGGATTCCGCCGGATGGGGACTCTTCGAGTATAATCAACAACGATACTTACGACGACTTTATAAATCCCAATGACGAGTTCGATACAGACCATAACGTTATTCAAGAAGACAACAGTAAGACTGTTATGGAAATAACTGGTATTAATCCTCAAGCTAAGTATACCAAGCATAGAAAATCTGGTTCTAATGTTCACAACAAAGGTCCTGATGTTAAGACAAGTAAAGTTACTGGTCCAGATGGGAGTATCATAGAATATGGAGTTGTGGTAAACAAAGAAGTCCCACAAGATGAAGCAGCTAAAGACAATAATCTGGTACCCGGTAATCTAGTTTCCGATAAGGTTGCCGCTAGTCTCAGGCAAGCTGCTCTAGATGTGGCTCGAGGAAAGCTAGGCATTAAATGGAAACCTGGCATGCCTTTTTACATTCCCTCAGAGGAACAGCTTGCTGACTTTCAAGATAAACCGTTTCATGCAAGTTATCACGTAGCACCTATGGCAGGTTACATGCCAATGGCGGGCTACAAACAAATTGCAGGTTACAAGCCAATGATGGGCTACAGACCAATGTTGTTTCATCGTGCTGTACCGAATAATGTAAAAATATGTCCAGTTCTTTGCTCTATAGGAGCCTGTAGGAGGGGTTGTCCGGCTTACTGTTGTAAAGATAGTTATACCGGGCCAATGGCTAGAGCATCCGTATGTCCGGCTCAATGTTTTGAAAGGTGTGGAAATGATTGTCCCAAATTATGCTGTGACCTAAATGCATACGGGAACTATAACCCTAACTTAAAGCACATGTTCGATCAAAAAGGTATGAAATTTGAAGAACTTCCAGCTTATGGCATTAGAAATGTATCATATCCAGTGACATTCCAAAGATCATTGACGAGGAATGAAGACAAATACAGAAATTGCTTGGATTGTAAGGAAAAGTGCGTTCCAGGGTGTCGAGAGGAATGCTGTCGTAGAGTTACTGTGGAGAAAAGGAAGCAAGCAGAAGCAAAGGCAGGGCATGAATTCATGGGTTTGCCAGTTATTGCCTCACCTTTGATCAAGATCAGGGAACTCAACCCTAACACAGATGCAGCAAAATTATCAACAAGACTTCCAGGTTCAATAGCAGCACCAGTTTTTCGACAAGCCCATGTTGACCAGGTTGAAAAGGAGTATGAACAATTCTACGGAAAAGAACCAAGAAAGACTGCTGACTTACTGAAGAGAAAATTGTCCACAAATCAAAGAGCGATTGTCAATAGTGGAGGACTGCTAGATAATTATAAGAAAACTAGAGAGAGGATGGTGCCAGCTTTTGTTATTAATGATGCATTAAAAAGAGGAGATGTTCTTCAAAAAAGGCCCATCAATTTCATGGAATGGCAGAAAACAAGACGGGCGTTTGTTCACAGTGGTAGGGCAAACAACGGAAATATTTTTAACACCTCACCTATTCGTCGTTTGGGATTGCCCTATGCCAGAAACAAGTTTGTTCCTAATGGTGTCCTAAAACGAGTAGAGATCAATGCAATACCTTCTCGTCCAGGAAATATGCAGAAAACAAATTTTATTCCTCGTGTTGGTTTAAAACGGAACAATGTTGTTAATGCAATACCGTACTCTTCACTGGAAACACAGAAAACGACAGCAAATTTTCTTCCTCGTGGTGGTTTAAGACGGAGCAACGTTGTCAACGCAGTACCGTATCGTTCACGGGAAACCCAGGAAGCAACAACTAATATTATTCCTCGTGGTGGTTTGAAACGGGGCAACGTTGTGAATTCAATACCGTCTAGCTCACAGAAAATTCAACAAGCAACAACAAATGTTATTCCTCGTGGCGATTTGAAACGGAACAGCGTGATTAATACAATACCGTATCGTCAATTCGTCAGACAAAAAGTCACTGGAAACTTTATACCTAATGGCACCTATAAAAAAGGAAACATTATTAACGCAAGGCCTTATCATCAAATGGAAACAATGAAAGCTAGAGAAAAATTCCCTAAGAATGATGTAGTAAAAGCGGCCAGATCTTTCGACAGAGTATATAAGCCCCAATCGAACTTACAAGATACTAAAGGAAATTATTTTCCTAATGAAGCCTTTAGGAGGGTCAGGGTTGTTTTCAGAAGTCCTTATCATCAGATGGACTTAGAGAATAGTAGGGGGCATTTTGTTCCACGAAATGCTTTAAAACGAGACATGACGGTTACCAAAAATCCTATGAATTCCTTGGAATCCAAAAAACCCAGAGGAAACATTTCCCCTATCGACGCTTCGAAACAAAGACCAGTACTGACCGCAATTCCTATTCATAAATTGGGATGGAATAAAGCTAGAGGAGGTTTTCCTGCCATTAATTCTATTAAAAAGCATATTATTCCTAGCAAACAGGATCGTGGTGTTTTGCAGCTTCAGAAACCAGGAGAAAGTATTGCAGCTGATGATGCATTCGAACAAAGATTTCATAGATCAATAGAGAAAAATTTACATCAAATAGATAAGCGATCTTGTGAATGCAAAACTGTTTGCAAGAAGAGCAAAATAGGAGCAGGATCTGAGTGTCAAACATCTTGCGAGGGGTGCCCTAAGACAGTGAAAATGGTCAAGAGTGGTAAAACGGAGAAAATGGAAGAGAAGAATAAGCTCTCAATGATCCAGGCCGTTAAATCATTTGAGCGTGATGTGCTGGAGAAAAAGTCTAAATCCCTACCGGTTGCTAGTTATGAAAATGGCAACAAAGAGGAACGCGCATATGAATCTGAGGACGGAATTCGAGGTCGAAAATTAATCACCAAAGAATTTAAACCATATGAAGAGGATGATACAAAGCAGGAAGAATCATCGGCATGGTCTAGATCGCCATTAAATGAAACTGAAGTGGAAGAAACTGTAGATGTGGACATTGATGATGACGATGATGATGAACCGAAGCATGGTCAGGGAGACAAGAAAACAGCGGTGAGAGAAGAACAGAATGAAAAGGACATAGAAGGTCGTAAACATGACGGTGTTGAAAAGTCGGAAGAGCAGAAGGCGAAGGAAAATGCAGAAGAAATACGCCCACCATATAGCAAAGAGACGGAGACAGAATCAGATTTTCTACGAGCAGAAACGATTAAAAAAGAGGATTTGAGCTCTAATGATGACAAAAAGAAGAGATCCTCAGCAGGGGCCAAGTTCTCTAATGGCAAGAAGAATGAGGAATCTGTTATGGAAGCTACAGAATACGTTGATACAGAACGCTTAAAAGTTACTCCAGGGAATATTGAATACTTGATTGATAAGCTACCAAGCCAGCAGGCATTTTTGGGTGGTCCCCCTTCCAGTGCAATGGAAGCGAAAAATATGAGTGATATTTCAAACGTCAGTAAAAAGAAACATATTCCTATTCCTGACAGAAAGGGTGTAAATGTATTGCAGCAACGTGTTGTCATTGTCGATGGTGGCAACCCACTCCCCATCATGAACCCACATCCTGTGATCTACAAATTGACTAAAAATGTTATTGGACAAGGGAACCCAGCCTTTCGTCTCAATCCAAGGCTGCCTTTACAACCGAGGCCGAAAGTGACAAAACAACAACTAAAAGTAACAAAACAACAGCCAAAAGTCATTAAGCAGCAGTCGGTTGTAACGAAAAAGAAACCCGATATCATGAAACATGACGAAAAAGCTCCGAAACAACACCCAAATGCTGTAAAGCAGCAGATCAAAGTTGGAAAACAACAGTCGAAAGTTACGAAGCAGCAACTGAAAGTAACCAAACAAACGCTTAACAACAGACGAAAAGATCTGAAGCCACCAGTAAAGAAAAACAATGGAAAGTCTGTAAAGGGTGCTCATGCTGCAGTACAAGAAGTGAAAATATTAAAAAATAAATACATCGAAATTGGGCTACCTAAATTAAAGGAAGAAAAAACTACCCCTAAGGAAACTAAGCAACCTGTAACAAAGCTTAAACCAACAAAGTCATCTGTTAATGTTAGTTATAGCCAGACACCAAATAGCGTAGAGAATGTGAAAACGAACGCACCTTTCTGGAAACCAGAAGACTTTGTTATGATAGATGAGGACAATGATGATCCAAATATTGATACTGAAAAAGAAGCTTTGATGGAGTACAAAACTGAAAATAGGCCAAAACAGGCAAACCTAGATACTCTCAGTGTCATTTTAGATGAATTGGAAACTAAACCTGACAATAAGTCAAGCAAATATCATGAGAATAATACAAAGGGGACTGAAGCTAAACCAACCGAGAAAACAACCCCTTCACCAATAAAAGCATCAAAGTTATCCAACAGCTCAGTTGATGACTTGCATTTAAGCGTTAAGAAGGATCCTTCCAAAACTCAAACAGAGGGACAGAATTCTGATAATCTTAATCAAGCTAAGAGTGAAAGCAAGGAGGTAACTGAGATACAAGAAGTGGGCCAAAGTAAAGAAAGGAATATGACTTCAGTTCATGATGACACAGCAGTGGAAGAAAATCAAATGCAGAGCAGCTTTTTTGTGAGTCCGAATAAAGAAACCCACTACCTTTTGAATGATACATTCGAACAAAAGGGTCCAAGTGTGGACAATTTTATAGTGAATAAACAAAACGACTCTATGGATATTTCATCAGGTGTAGATGAAAATATCACAATAGAGGCACAAAACAAAAGCAAGCCAATTCAAGCTCATGAAAGCAATACAACGAAAGAAGGAAATCAAAAAATCGAGGTATTAGGTAAAGATTCAGGAGAGCAAGAATTTACTGAAGATATTGATGACGGATCAGGAAACGATAAAAATAAAGATAAGGGTGGTCCTGTAAGTATTGCAAACAAAGTAAAGGATACAGATAACGTTGAATATTTGATAGATGCCCCTGAAAATAACTTTGATCAGAGGTTACAATCAGAAACTTATGATAGGCTGGAAGGTATCAATTCTGCTCCACACAACGGATTAAAAAATGTAAAAGAAGAAGTCTTTGAGGTTATAGAGCCTAATAATATGATATCATTTCATGAAGGCAGTGATGTAAGAGGGGGTGATTGGTTTGAAAACAGCCCCATTCGACCAGACCAGACTACCAAAAATGACTTATATCTAATGAAAATCTTGAACAAGCTCTACAGCAACAGACCAAAGCACCAAAAATCTCATACCCTTTATGCAAAACCCCCTCCGAAGCAAGTGCAACTTCGACCTTTGGCACAACTTGCACGACTTCGACCTTATATGAAAGGTCAGGATGATTTCTTCGGAAACAATGACGACGTTCTCTTAAATTACAGGAAAGGGAAGCATTTTAATAGTACCAGAGAACTCACGAATCATTATCTAAATCAAATACGAAATCAAGATAGTATACATTCATTGATGCAAGTGAAAGATATTGCAAAAGCTATCAATTCTGATGCAGATGGCTTTCAACTCCCTCCCTCTCCTGAAGATACTACAGGAGCGATATTTGATACGCCTTTAGAAAGGTTAGATGTCTTGAAACAAGTTAAAGAGAAAGGGGCTTCCGATATGAAACAGGTCATTCAGAGGCTGCAGCAAATGCATATGGATGATGCCAAAATGGAAGGACCTCAAATTAACGACATACTTCAGCCATACCTTCATCCACCCAGGATTGGAGAAATCAATTACATCAAAAATCCCCCTCATAAAAAACCAAGAGGTAAACAGCATCTAGTTTTGAAGTTTAACAAGCAGCAAGCTCCGCAAGTAGGAGCAGCGAAAATAAAGGTTGATGATTCATTGACGGAAGACGGTAGTTCTAAGAATGGCAGTTTGGTTCCTGTGGATGAGCTGGCTTTGACACAAACAGAGCATAGTAAAAGCAAGAACGGAACCAAACCTAATGCAGTCCAACGACAAAAGAAGCTGAAAGAAACCATTGCGCTTATAGATGATGTTCAGCACCAGCTCGACGATTTTGAACAGCCTGAAAGGAGGATTGAACTAGAAGACGATAAAATTGAGGGAGTTCTTAAGAAAAAGACAGACCAGTCTCCCAATATCGTGGATGATGAGGACGCTCTTACTCCGGCAGAGGCGGATGAAGCTGACCAAGTAGGGCATCTAAGTAGGTATATAAACGGAGTAAGCAATGAGCTTGAGAGATCAGATGAGAGACTACAAGAGACACAACCAGAAGATATTGTTGAAGAATTTTTTGCTCCTAAAGGCAAAGCTCGTAACCCCGGAATAAGTGATCAGCTAGTACGTCCTGATAGTGACAATCGCGTAAGCCAGGCTGAAACGCTCATGCATCTTCAGAATGATGAAGCAAGCAAAGCTATTGATAAGGTGAAAGACATCACTAAAGCAGGCCTAAAAACAATTCTACAGAAGGCGTATAACAAGGAGAAAAATCTTCTTCTACAGGATGCCCAGAATAGTGCTTTAACACCATATATGAAGGATGAAGGATCTGATGATTCCGATGAAGACGACGATGAAGCTCATGTCAGCGAAAACATGGCACCTTACCAGACATTTGGTAATCCTTTTATGTACTCGCCGTTTCCGGTAAATGGATTGACTATGTTGCCGTTTCAGCAACCTGTTGTACCGTTTCGGGAAGGGATTATTCCGTTTCGGCGACCAGTTTTTCCAATGATGGGGGGATATGATGAAGACGAGGAAGAGGAAGAGCCACCTGGGCCTGATCAAGATGGAGAGGGAGAAGAAGTTCAACGATGGAGAGGAGTTGTTGGGGGAGCAGAGCGACGTGAAGGCGAAGAAGATGATGATGATGCTGGACAATTAGACCCTATGGGGGATGAGCCGGATGAAGGAGTACCTGAAGGCACTGAGGAAGGACCAGAGGAAGAGGAAACACCGGGTATGGGAGATGATAGTTCAACCGGGGAAGAAGAGGGTGAAGAAGATGATAGAGATGCTCCTGAAGGTGAAGAGGATAATAAGAAGAGATCAAAAAATGTGCGCAAGAGAACAAATCACAAGGGATAAAAGGAACATTTTATGCCGCGCCAGAGACGTATTTTGATGGCGACAAAATTGAGAACTCTAGCGATAACATTCTTTAATCCAAGACTCTCTTCTACGAAGTGATTAATGAGTTATTTGTTATTTGTTTGCTAATTGTAAATAGAAATGGATAACAGTTTGATTGAGTTACTGAGTACTCTGGTAGTATGGAATGTAAAAAGGTTAACATGTGCAATGCTGTTATAATTTTATTCCTTTGATAATTAACTAAGGACGTTGTACAGTAATAATCTAAAATTCAGTCTGATAGTGGAGTTGGTAAGTAATGTTACAATTGCAATGTGTGATGCATCGGTGCATATTGATAGTAGGGATAAATTAAGAAAATAAAGTTACTAAATACATATATATTTACCTACCTATGAATATATATAAATAGACGGTACTCAGATACTTAACAGACATTGAATATTCTAAGTGAGAAGAACCCGGGTCCTCATTACAGGTTGAGTTATTTGTTTATAGTTAGGAAACATTTATAAGTATATTTATATATCTATATATACATATATTTATGCATGTATGTGTGTATAATCGTGTATGTATGTGCATATGTATATAAATATTCATGTGTGTGTATAGACATAGATGCAAGTGTTTATGTACATGTATGGCTATATGTTTACGTATATCTATCGTCAGGAGTAGATGCTTGTGTATATCAGGCCTTTCAATAAGAAAAATTCGCGCGCGCGATACATCGCCCACCCAAAGTCA
>PUGI020000238.1:0-11448 GCA_008930755.2 Alatina alata | reverse complement strand
AGACGTCTGAATGGGGGAGGGGTGTAATCGATTAAGACAATTTTCGACAAGGGGGAAGGGAGGGTAAAAAATGTCCATTTTTTTAAGACGTCATAAATGTATGACCACTACGCCATAAGTACGATCCTCGTAATTATTGCAAGCCGTACCTGTAAATGTGTCGCGCAGAAATCCTCCGGCCATAAATTTCACGACAGAAACGTTTACAAAGCAGGAGATCAACAAGAAGTAACTAGTCTTACCTAAAAGTAAATTCACGTGAATTCACTTAAGTAGTTACGCTGTGTTCTCCTTTTCATCTCGACAAGGGTAGCAAGATTTCAAGCACCTGTGATGCACGCTATCGACCTATCAATTATACCTGTGCAGAGTAACGCCCCATTGTACAATACAAACTCTTGAACTTAGACTGCCTTACAAAAACCAATTAGTGTCTTAATGATACATGACAAAAAACTGTAGTCACTTAGCACGGTACATGGCTTCTAGTTAACGGTCGTCAAAATATGCAAAATTGTAACCACCAACAATCAGATCTAGTCAAATTAATAATGGCAAATTGTCAAGTAATAATTAAATGTTCCCTATATTGTTATATGATAAACAGCAACTTTCCCCACACATTTTAATACAAACAAGCACAAAGGGGAGGCTGGGGTAACTTCCGATAAAAAATAATTCACCGCAATTAATGAAGGGTTTCAACGATATACGCAGATCACCAGACATGACAAAAACCCACCAAAAAAGAAAAAAGGTGGCCTGGGTGTCAGCTGCCCCACCGGTTACAATCGCCTACGTTCAATCACCCGTAGTGACGTATGTTTGTATGTGGCAAGGGCATAACCATGCCAATTTTCCGGTGGTGGGTACATGTACACAGTGGAAGAATCAAGAACTGACTTTCACGCGTACATACATCTCGACACGGCAAGGAAAACAAAAAATGTGGCTTGATTACTGGCATCTTAGTACTCACTCAAAATTGTGGAATCTAACCGGAGGATGATTATATGTAGGTCGACCCAGGAGTCGCACTGTCCTAACGCCTAACGCGACTATCTAGTAGGATAGTCAAGGTCTCTCCAAGAACATGGACTTCTTTGTACGACAGTAATAATGAGTCACCACCCCAATGTGAATCGTTCAACCAATAAAACTCCCAAGCCCCTAGACCATCATACTCCCAAAAAGGCCGTAACCACCCACATCTTACGAGGCCTGAATGACAGAATGTGTATATAATTTTGGGTCGTACCAGTTCGCAATGATGCTATGAACACCCTTATCGCTGGTCAGTGACGACTGGAACATTCCGAATATGACTCCCAAATAGACAAATTTATCGCTTCTGGTACGGGCAAATGGACACAATAACCTAGTTCCCTGCGACGCGAACATCAGCTCCCTAACATACTGTTCACTATCAATTTCCCGTGGAAATTTTAAGCTGTGAAACGAGATGCCACTACAAAGGAACAGATCCAATCCAAAGCAGAGGTCATCCCAAAAGACATTGCAAACCCTTACAACTCGCCATACTTACATTTCTAACAAACACTTGCTTGGAATTTCCTGACCCAGAACTGTAACCATATCCGGAGTTTGCCGACGTTGACGTTGATGTTCCGGGACCGAAGCCTCCCAAACTACTTAAACCACCGCCACCTCCTAATAGGGCACTGAGTCCACCTAGGCCTCCTAAACCTAAACCACCGGCATTACTGGAGGCACCACCAAGATTGTTGCTTAATGAAGAAGCCCCTCCACCGGAAAGGCCACCTACACCACCGGCCAAACCTGTTAAAAGCAATGAAAAGAAGACACAATCTTCATCCAGCTACAAAATACACCATGAACGCTGATAAAGACTACATCAGCCTCATCAAAATTTTCTACAAACCACAAGACCCACCTTGCTCTCGATACTACCAGACCCTCTTCTTTGTCCTGGTTTGTGTATGTATCGAGAATTCCACGTGCATTGATTCAGACACAACTCACGATGCACATCAACTAATGGTCTCACCTGGAAAGAGTTGCGTAAATACTCTTTACAAAAGATTTCCTCCTCAAAAATGTAGCGCGTAACATGAATTCATCGAATGCAGGATTAAAGCAAGCGGATTACTATGTAAGGAAATACTGGCTGTCACTTTACCATCAAATGAAGGATCCTCGTTATTCAATCGCATGGTTAAGTCAAGTAATGTAAAAACTTGGTATAACGATGGAGCCATTATGTATAGTGACAATGGTCCTGCGTACCAATGACGTACCATGAACATGCCAAAAATGCCAGATTACAGTCTACTCACTGATTATTTCTTCATGGGCGTCCCAAAGTTACAAACGAAAAAACCATGGTTGTCGCAAAGGCGTGTTCTTTATGTCTACCCGACCCTTAACTTCTTAACGATTGCCTAACGATATTTGCTAGTTATCAATGACACAACTGACATCATGCTGTACGTGCCGCACTCCCGGCCAATGATACCTGGCCCTCCGTGGAAGATGATCGATTGAACAAAGTAGAAATATGTCACATACAAGGCGCTTACTTTCCTAGAGTGGCCGTTCGTGAATTATAAAATTCATGTTTTAGTAGTTCTTACCAAGTGAGTTTGCACCACCAGTTAACTGGGTAAGAGCTGCCAGAGACTGTAGCTGTAGTACTGCAAGTGGGTTGATGCCGCCGCCTGATGACGACGCACCACTGCGACCCCCTGTATTTCCAGTTCCTCCGCCTTGCAACTGGGCGAGACTTGAGTTGCGATCCTAGAGAAGGTTCACGAGAAAAGTCACAAAAAATAAAGTGGTACATTGAAATGAAAATGTAATCCTAATAATTGTTGTCGCATATAAATAAATATTTCAAAGGTTAAGTTAGTAGAAAGCAGGTTTTTTCGCCTGAGATTCCTACCATAAGGGGGTCGTACGAGATTCTACACGGTTGATCTTCGCATGAAAATTCCTACAGAAAATGTCCCAAAATCATCTTAAAGTGCACCTAAACCTCTTCTGTGGGTGTGCATTATCTGTTACCGGCCCAAGGTTCAGAGTATCAACACTCGCATTATGCTTAACATATTGGATTGCTGATTCTATTTTAAGGTTTCACTCATTGGGGATTTTAACGGAATGTTTTACATTTTGACGGGGTCGACCCCTAATGACCCATTTCGCTATACTGGGTTCGTATAGGTTTTTCATTGAAATTCCCAGACTTTTCCAGTTTTCCTTGGCCGAAATAAACTTTTCTTCTGATCTTTTTCCCATTCGTAACAACTGCGGGGGTTGGATTTTCCACAAAATTGATCAACGTGCGAGTGTCAAAATAAACCGGGTTGGAGGACAAATTCACTTTTCTAACAATTTATAGTAAATTCTTTGACTTTTTTAGTTTTTCCCTAACCAAAATAAAATTCCCTGACTTTTCCACGTTATACAGGTCTGTATGAGCCCTGGTTTTACGTCACTCTTCTATTTCCAAATCTGGCCGTTTTGTGATATCGCAAAGGCTGAGTTTACTTCCTTTAATGTTTCTATAAAAACAATGTAATGTGATGTTCATTGTAAGTGGTTTTGAAGGTCGCAACCCCTTGCAGCTTAAGGATTGGGGTTCTTGGCACGAAAAAGGTTAAAAAACACATGATCTTAAGGGAATAACACAACTAATATCCTTTAATTTTTCTAAGCTACATGTAAACTAACATGTCAACGCCATATATATTCGTAACTCTGAAAATACTGTCAGCTGTATCGAACGCTAAGTGTAATGAGGTTACTGAGGAGAACCAGAAATCCTTCAAAACTAATATACATCAGAGGAACGTTAAACGAGTGCAACTTTATCATGTTGGCGTCCATTCGCTAACACTCTTAGTATCTTCAGACAAAACTGAAAATCAGTAGCGTGTAGACTCTGTAGAGAGTTATTTGTGTACATGCAAAGCATGGAATCCGACACACCAACTCGTTTACGAAAATGTTGTATACATACAGAAGCATGAAACGGACATAAGATCACACCGGTTGTTTAAGAAAATAAATCAAATGGCCCAACATTGAAAACTTCTGTCCGTTTCAAAACACGTATAACTACAGTATGTCAATTGTAGAGCTGGTAGCTGGTGGTTCTTTTACTGCAATATCATCACACTTTGCTGTTGTTTAATTCAAAAGGAACTGGGAGCTGGGGTACAACCTCTTCAAATGTCTTTACACAGTTCTATTCCACGACCTGACCCATGCAAACGTTTACACACACCATATGCTAAAAGTAACACGAAGCGACAAGAAAGATACTGCACTAGCAGGAGACAATGAAGTAGGAGGACCATTTTTTAACGTCAGTTAAATTAAAATTAGACTTACCATTCTGCACTGGATCGTTCGCTCGTGGAATACCTGTCCGTTGAATAAAGCTAAAAGCGAGTCAAGGCACACAAAACCTACCATGTTTGGGTATTATGAAAAGAAAGTGCTTAGGATACCTTTTTGTCTACATAGTTGAAGTTGAGAATTTGATGACGGATTTTTCGGAGCTACGTTTCCACAAACCTTACTAGTTATGTGCTTGTGCGGCTGTTTTACGTCTCACTGTGGGTTACCAAGGTAACTGGTCACAATGTCACTGATAATAAGACTATCGGAGCAACAAAACTCGTTGTTAACATGAAAAGTACATATGGAGTCACATGGAACCACTGCTTACTAACTTCACAAACGTTTGTATACCCCAAAATAAGGGTTCAAATCCGCTAATTAACACGGTTGGGCTTTGTGACTAAGGTCTTACACGACGGTTAGTCCCCCCCCCCCCCCCATTTTATCCACGTAGGGGTGGCGTCCGAAAACGAAAATGTGCCACACTAAATAGCATTGCCGCTTATACAACTGCCTACTTTTAAAGATGAGTCTAAAACTGAAATAGAAGCAAACGTACCATACAAATCACCCAATATACAGTACTGATACAGTCTTATATATGAAAGGATACAGACAGCGTTAAGTGCTTCCAGGGGGCTTTCGAAAACAACCGTCCCGTACCCTTTTGATTTGTGATCTGCATCTTCATCGATGTCTGCTCTGATAACATTACCTGTACGGGCGAAACAAAGCAATTAATCACCTTTTAAACACGACCTACTGGCTTGCAATATCCTTATTTCCTATTATCTTACGCAAGTGGTAAGCGGCAGAACTCGCATACCTCGTCCGTGTCCAAGATATACCAACGGTTTGAAATGAAAGCAACTACAAACAAGTGCATCTCGTAGTATTTAAAATTTAAGCAATCAACAAAAATAACACAATGAATAAAGTTTAATTTTCGATTTAATACTAAATCATCCTCAGGACAGTGACTCTGTCCAATGACCTTTTAAGTCTCTGACAATCGAAGTTATATCAACAGGGATTAAGACGCGTATTATCGCAGTACTGTTTTAGAGTCTGGAAACTAGTTCCACCATATAGATATGCAAGTCCTGGGACCATTTAGGTGGCGTTGATAGACATAAGAATGGGTAACGCAGCTCCTTGTGGTTATCAGTGGGTTCGCATACTCCCTACGGCCAGTGACAATCATGTAGTTGATATTTTTAATATATTGGTTATCTGTGAGACTAAGAGCAATGTCGTCTTAAACTCCAACGGAATTTTATTCATCATGAACTGTATTGGACAGCAATTTACCTTGTGCCGCATATAACAAAGCCGGCCCTGGTTCACTGGGATAGCGCGATTGGCTCCTGACAGTGTTTCGGAACAACTCACCGAAAGGCCACAAGTGATGTCACACAGGGCATCCTGACTTAAATGGCTCCATTCCCAATAAAGAGCCTCAAGTGTGTGGACACTTTCTGGCTAACGCTTTACTGCAAATTTAACATTTCTATGAACAATACAAGGGCTCTACTTACCTGCTTTTCTAAACAGGTCTTTCAGTTTCTGCCATGTAACTCTATAATCAAGCTATAAAGGTAAAGGTGCAATAAAAATCCGATCAGTTAAAATTTTTTATGTTTGCCTTAGTTCAGTAACACTGACCCTAAATTACTGTTTCAAGACTCGACTACCTCCACTTTAAAGGTTTCGCAAGCACTAGCTCCCACCGGACCTACAAAATGGTACGAAACAAGGCAAAAGGAGAAAAGGGTGTAAAGCAATCGTAGACTACCGTTAGCAATATGTCTAACTCCAGGAACTTTGTTCAGGAAGAAGGGTATCTGGTTACATCCTGCTACCCAAAAATTTTACTGGGTGTTATAATGCCACTCATTGAGTTGGGACTAACCAAGTGCGACCCAGTGAACGATAAAAAGTAACTTTCGCTTAACTGCTTGCAGGCAACTTGCGGAACCCCATTTAAAACTATTGATGGGAACCAATGCTTACACTGGTATCTCTTCCTAAAATCGGAGTCTCTGACTAGGCAATGCCCAGCAACGATAGAGAAACAAGTAGAGAAGTAAATCTGCGTACACTTGTAGCTATAATGGCTAAATTGTTAACAGACGTAAAAGAATGACTTACATTTTTAACAAAGACGGTACAGTTAACTGGGTCAGCATTTTTGGTTGTGAGTGCTGACAGGCCGGTTGATCCAAGCAAATTCCCCAGCACTCCTAATCCCGAGGAAAGCGGCTGCTGTTGGTTCGACTGTACTTTCAATTTCTCCTCCATTTCCCTCGTCTTGTTTAGCTGTTTTTCATACACTTCGTCTTCGACACGATCCTGATAGCGGAAAAGCATATAACAAAACTACGTTGGGTGTTTCGAACAAGATTAGGTAATCGATACAGAGACCATTACTACAGCCCGTACAACTTCCAAGTAGGGGTAGAGACGACTATATTGACGCAGTTCCTTTGTAATGAAAACATTTAAGTTAAAACAATAAAGGACAAATGTTAACAAGCACTGATAATGAAAATATCAAAATACATACTTAAAAAGACAATGTCAAGTCAATACTTAAGAGCACGGTTCCGGAAGCTATGGTCCGCAAGCTATTTTATCTGGCCCGCGGAAATGTTTTAAATAGGAAAAATTTTGGCATCGTAACTATCGTAACATTTAAGTTTCCGGATAAAACATCTTACATCTAACCAATAACCATTTGAATGTTTGTTAAGCTCAGTCTCAATGTGGGGTATTGGTTAAGTCGTTATTTTGTTGGGAGAAAGATAACGTGCGCGTGTATGAAACGGTGGTGTTAACTTCTTTTTTTCTCGCCTGCGTCTGACTTTATTGTCAGTCAAATGGCTCGGGTCTGACTCGTGTTCAAGTCAATTTGCCCGTGTTCTTCAAAAAGCTACCGACTGCGGCACTGCTACAAAGAAAGCAGGGATATCAAACATATAACCTTCCGTTTATATGTATGCTAACTATATTTTCCACAGTCGACCAATACAGTAGTTTTACTGACTTCAAGTAAGCGTTTTACCTGAAAATGTCTCAAGTAAATCTTCAACATCATGGCAGTACTAGAAGAATAAATGAAAGCTTCTTTGACCGAGCTACATGGCACAATGGGTTTGGTAGTAATTTGCGAAAGGAGACGTTGACCTCACATATTCATACCACTGTCACTTACCTATCGTGCCACGTTTGCGGTATTACTGATGATGAAACTGAAGCAATTCGTAGTGATAGAGTGAGCTTTTCCTTGTGGGATTTTTCCCGTCATCTTTAACAAACTTTTTATGCCCCTCTACAGCTCCTGTATAAACGTCCGGTAATTTAGTTTCCTTCAAATCCGACTGTCCGCACCTGTTCACAAGATCTTACAAACCTCGTTTGCAAGTGTTCTCTTTCGTACGGAAATAGATTTATCCATGTAAGTAACACAGGGGTCGCACAAAACTATTCTACAATCTTCACATAGAACTTCTAAAATCAGTTCTTAATTTAGTTACTTTACCTCTCTTAAACGCATTTTTCTTCCCTTCACTTCAACGCCATCGAAGTCTTTGATAGCCCTTTGGGCATCATCTGCTGTTGCAAACTCTACCACACTATTAATGGCAAAAGGAATACTCACATAACATACATAACATCACATAACATACATAACATCACATAACATTAAAGAAAACAACGTAAAAAACATACCATAAAAGATTAAATCACCCTATAACAACTACATACTAAAATTCCTTGTTTGTTAATATACTATCAATTAACCCAATAATGTATATTTGCTTTACAATTCCTAGGAATGCCCCATTTCAACATTCAGAAAAAAATTGCATGTTATCAAATGGTGTTAACATTGGTATTATAAGTGTAAACTAAAGCTGCCCTCCTGCATCCTAACTTAATACCTGGACTTTCGTTACAAATACTGCTACAATATAATATAATACAATTAAGTTATTATGTAAAGAATATCTGTATAACAAAGCTTACTCAATCGGAGCCCTACGAATAGCTAAGTTGTTCCCTCCTTTCACATATTCATTACAACAATTTCCGGGGTACTAAAAGTTCATGAGATGGGCGCACTGGAGTCAGTATCTGTTATACACTAGGTTTGTCTACCCAGGGGCTTCAACAATCAAACTGCGTATAAAGCGTCACTAAATGACAAAAACAAGTGGTACTAAGGATACAGTATCTGCTGGTAAGAACACGTCGACAAGAAGAATATAGAAAACAAAACTAAGAAAAAACAATGATGAAAATTAGCCTATTCCAAATATAAGTTCACACATTCCCTAAACGTACCCTCTTAGTACAGTATCTGATTGCATGAAACTAAGCATATATTACGCTAAAACGAACTAACACTACTTACGCTGTTCCCTGTCATGTCAAGTTTCAAGAGACATCGCAAATGAGGACCCGAAAAAGACGTGTAGAAAGAAAAAGTCATTGTTAGAAACTAAAAACAGAATAATGTCAACACTTAAATAGTAAGAGTTACTAGGTAGCTATGGTCATAATTCACAGAAAAGTTACCATGACATGCCAAGTCAGGGTGTCTGCCAAATCTGTCAGATGGTTTTCCCGACATTTCCATGACAAATATCCTTTTTTTCCTGACACATTTCATTGTGTCATCCAACAGAATAGAAATTATAGGGGCCGAGTACCTCCCTTGAAATGCTGTATTTTTCAAGAAAATGGAATCAGATGTGCAGGCAAAGAACAAACATAAATAAAAGAAAACACTGCAATGGACCAAATACATGCTTTGAGCTATCACATAGCATAGACTACGGCACGATGGTGGGGGGAATGATTTAAATATGTTGTGTCATTCTTGGATGTCAGTGAAAAGGGTCAGATTTCCGTGACATTTCCCTGATATTGAAAAAAAGAGACTAAATTTCCCTGACATTTCCCTGGCATATTTATGAGCGAATGCATTTCTCTGATTTCCCTGACATGGTAGACACCCTGCGAGTCTTGAAGTGACCAACGAATATTTACGAATTAAAGTTCTTGAAGTTGTACGACTGGGTATACCAGAATTGGGGCAAAGTATGACAAAATGTCTCATTGGTGGTTCAGGTCGGGATACAAATAACGACGTTTAGGTTGCACTAGCCCCGCTGAGTGTGTAGTTCTTGAAGCTCCACTTACAAGACTATGCCTTGATCATACCTGTACGATATCCTTGCCTTTAGTTTCTCTATAAATTTCTATAAAAAATGTAACATACACCCGCTATGACATACCTACATTAAACATACTACGACCACAAAAACATAAACTAACGGTTATAGCCTCTTTAACGTTTACTGTACAGTAAAACTGCTTAAACATTTTCGAAAACCTTCCCCAAATCTAAAAATGGCACGTTCGCTGACTTACACAAGGATACACATGCATAATACAAACAAGACGTCGTGGCCAACTGGTTAATACACTGGGGTTACCACCCAAAGATCTTTGGTTTTAGTCTCGGTTAGACAGTGGCGATGATCATAGGGCGTCACTGGCAAGTTGTACCCTTTTGTGAAAAAGTTTTAACTTGTCATAACTACCGAGGTGAAGCCATAAAAAGAAAGTTGCATAAATGGGTATTGATCGTGTTGTATGAGTAAATCAACATTATACTTTTTAAATACCGATATAGCCATAGTCGTTTAATCCCACTGAGTCTCAACATTTTGAGTCAGAATACTTTTAACACAAACGCTCTCAAAACATGTAGCAAATCATCTACGGAAGGGTTTTATGTGTGAAATTATGACTACACCAAAAATCCCAAATGTTCACGTACCATAGGGCGCCCGTCTTTCTCTAGCATCATTTCGACATGGTGAACATCACCTGCTACAATGGAAAATAAATCAAGGACAATGAAATAGGCCATGAAGTTGTGGAGGCAGTTCGAGGTCATGGAAACCACTTGGAAAGCACCACAAACAAATCATACAATCAGACTAGGGACACTGAAGTAATTTCGCAGAAAGAACCATCAATTGCTGGCTCACCAGGGCAATTTCCGACAGAGACTACAAAACAATGGCAGATATTAAGAAAGATTAGATTCTAAGTCGAAGGAATTTGTTAAGCTCCTTGCCTAATCTCTCAGTCCCCGATTATCTTCAGAAATAGGCGAGTTGTTTTGCTAAAAATCCTAGATAAGTATGTCTTGATTCCTGCAACGGGGGAAGAATGCTAATTCTACCTTTGTTACGTATATCTACCAAATTACACCAAGTTGGACCTTATGTATGTACACCACAGTGGAGACAGGTTGAACCACTTTGTATCGAGGAATTTGCGCGCCTGCGTTAGTACAGTAGCCGATAAGAAAGATGTTAACTCAACAACTCCAACTTGTTCCATCAGGTACATTCAGATATAATGCGGAATTTCTGATGTACAGACCATTAAATGCCTGTTTACACTATGCAACTTCTCGTAGCCGTGGTTGTACACGATGTCAAAATCCTAGCCACATTTTATCTGATGAACAGAACATGTCCTGCTCTTGCCATGAACCTCAATCTTAACATCCATTAAATTTGTCGTCCACAACCAGTGTTTGAGGAATACGGCCAGGTTATCGGTTACGGCAAGTGATATTGTGTACAGACAAAAAAAAACCACACAAAAACCAAAAAAAACCCACCACAACACCACGCCTGAAGATGTTCACTCAAAAATCGTACTTGCTCCACCATGGAAACTCAGATGTAGCGCAAAAAGGATTTCAGGTGGGCGGTTCAAGAGTCAGCTCCTATTCCTTTTCGTAGCAGCAGCTACGCAGGGATAACGAGCATGTTTCTCCCACTGTCCAACAACTATGTTGCTCCAGAATACAACTACCGTAATTATCCGAATGAGCGCCGGGGCGCTCATTTAATTTTCTACCGTTCAGAAGGGGCGCTCATACGAAGGGGGCGCTCATTTAAACCGGGGCGCTTAATCAAAAAAGCAAAATAGATACCAGTTAACATAACATTTTCCAGACTAAACAAA
>PUGI020000237.1:0-11456 GCA_008930755.2 Alatina alata | reverse complement strand
AGCAAAGGCTATAGACTTGACTTTTGAGCGCATTTTGTGCTGTCTCAAAAATGAGTGCTTGCATTCAAAATATTGCAACTAAAGTGGGCACCGTAAAATGATAAGTACATTAATCTAGGTTGGAGTACCAGTGACAATACAATAGCATTGTCGTCCTTTTGTCTTCAGTAAGATGCCAATATTAGAATCCCCTTCACCTCATCGAAGTTAAGTAAACTTGTTGCGTTAACAATTTCCTTCTACACATCCATACTAAGCACTTATTTTTCAATCGTTTCGTTCAACGTACGTCTGCTTGATGCCATATACAAAGCAGTTTTTTGCAGTTGTAATTTAATTGTAATCCCCATATATAACCAAACGTAGGTGTGTGATATGGTCAAAAACCTCATTTACCAAGCAATGGTGTTATGAGGTAAACTGACCAGCTCCTTTTGTCGCCGCCTGTTTCCATTCTCGCATACCTACTTTAATGCTGAGTTTTCAGTGATGTTTTGTAAGTTGAAGACTGATTCGGATTCAAATCACCATCTTTCTACATGCTTGATCAAGTCGTTACGAAATATAGTAGATCTTCATCCGGTGATTTTTCAATCACACATGGAGAGAAGAAGTTGATCTCGGACTGTCTTGGCAATTATTCTCCATTCATTACCGTTTTGAATAGAGCTGGGAAGATCTTCAGCTTACGAGCCTGCATCCTCAGAAGCTGATCAATATATGATCTGGGTAGTCTTTCAATTCCTGCTTTTCAATATGTTGGATTCCAGAGCTAAACGCAGCTATCAATTTATCTTTGCTTCTGCATTGGTGTCCGCCGAGCCATATACTTGTGTTTACACAGTACCTTTTTTACCTTTAGCAGATTGCCCTATAGTTGTTTTATGGTTGGGTACTTTCTCGAGTGGATGTTGCGTACATCCCTTAGCATTCGTACATAGATGCCGTCAAGTCGTTTGTACAATTTATTTGCCAGTAATTTCCAATAAATATTTTCTATCCAGGGTATAATTACTCATTACAACAAGATGGCAGGAAAAAGCAAGCTAGAATGCAAGACAATGTTCCTTAAGATCATTGCGAAGCTGCCGACATTTGGTTCAGCTTTCTTCGAAGTTCGGGTATGTTTTATTATTATCTTGTCATATTTAGTTCTAATGTGACTGTACTTCTGTGTAGCACTCCCCTTGGAAGATCAAATATGAGTGCCTCTCAACCTCGAATAAGGTCTCATAGTGGTCTTTGTTAAATTTCTAGTCGCGTCTAACAACTGGAGATATAAACGACGTGTATACAGTACATGCGAGGTTACTTTCATAGGCTTACGGGGCGTTTTTTCGCTAGGGAGGGGGGCTGAATCATATTTGCCCGAAAAAAATATGTTGGATTACCCGAAAAATAGGTTGGTTTTGCTCAAAAAATGGTGTTTAAGAATCCTGCTTCCATCAGTGAAATTCGCCATGAAGTGTTTACAGCGCATGTACATAGTTATGGTGAGACTGAAATGCAAGATAGCAACAATCAAAAATAAATATTTGTATGTAAAAATAATTGAGCATATACAGATGTGACAAGGAATTTTTGAGCGATCTTATATGATTGCAGCTAGATTACAACAGCAGGTTACTCATTAAGAAAGACTAATACCTTTATTTATTTCACATTGATGTTTCCTTTTCATATTCAACACAATTTCATCTATTGATCATGCTGCCTGAAAAATTTGTCGAAAAAATGCTGTTTGCCCGACTTGGGGTTTAGAGAGAGCTGACGACCCATAGCCCCAAGACTCATATGCCTACAGTTATTATTATGATATTACAATAAAAATTTGACCGTCTATGGCAAATCTATCGTGGTAGCCTGAACTGCTACGTAAAATCTGCGGGCGATAAAAATTATGATTATGACTCTTGAAAAGACAATTTAGCAGGAAAGTCATTTTCATCAAGAAGCTTTTCGCCGGTTCTCGTCAGTTACCGGTGTACATCAACTGACGAGAATCGGCAAAAGCTTCTTGATGAAAATGAATTGCCTGCTAAATTATCGTTTCAAGTTCTGTACTACCAAAAATATGTTTGATTATGACTCTGCTACGGAAATGTCACTTTGGAGGAGTTGGAACGATTATATCTATTTCTGCGTTAAGGAGATACTATCATTAAGTGTTAACAAGAGCCTCGTTTTATCAGGATCCGTCAAGTTGATGGATTCTTCTAGAAAGGAAGAATTTTCGGATTATAATGTAGCATCTAGGTGTGAAGCGGTAGAATCGTCATAGCTTTGAAATTGTAAATTGGCTATAAATAGTTAAATTGTTGGAATGCTAATGATATTTTGTGCTGTTTCGCACCCTTGTTATGATTTATTTCAAACTGTTTACGTAGGTGCACAAGAGAGGATATTGTTCTGAGTTATTATTTTTGCAATGTCAGTACTTACCATCTGAATCCTATTTTCATATGCGTTGATTATATATCAGGCGCGTAGAGTAGGGAGGTTGTTGGGTGTGACCGACCCCCCCCCCCTTTTGAGATTTGGTGCCCATTTGATTTAGAAACCACTATTTTTTTTACTAAAGAACAAATGAAGTGGCAACTATTTCTTGTCTAGTATTCGCAAACATCACCATCATTTCCGTTAAGGCCAAATGAAAGTTTATTAAGGACGACATTGCACATACAAGTCACTGGCACTGAGACAGTTATATGGCTTGTTTGATTTTATTCTATTCAAAAGTGCCCTTTTTATTTCATTTTCGACCCCCCCTCGAAACATCTACGCTACGCGCCTGTATATTATATGTAAATTGGTCAGTACAGCAAGATCACTATTTTCCAGTCATTCTCGTTCATATCTGTGAAACCTTTAAGCCATATCATGCTGTACGTATGTAATAGATTGATGCACCAACGTCACTTATATCTTAATATCATTTTTATCTTGTGTTTCAAAGCAAACGACAGATCCGAGTTACCCTGAGAATCTGCTCATTGCAATCAACAAAAATGGTGTTAACTTAATTGACCCTGGAAATAAGGTACGTGGTGTGATATAAGAGTATGATAATTTTCATTATAAATGTTAAGACTCGGAATATTTATACATATTTATATTATATTAAATATTTAAATATTTAAGTATTCATATATTTATTTTTATTTATATTTATATATTTATATATGTGGGTATGTAACTCGGAATGATTAGACGAAAGTTAGTAGACGTCAGATGACGTGGTTGACGTCAAATTTGTCGATCAAGGAAGAAATTTATAATGTCTGGCAACCGTTCTGGGTTACCCTAAGCATAAATAACAATAGATCGTGGAGGGAGATGTGGGGAAATGTCATGGTATGATAGATTATCACGTTTAGCCCATTTTGAACAATTTATAATGTATAAATAGTGTAGAATAAATACCTAAGTTATGTTGTGTTAGACAGTTAGACGTTGTTATATTGTTGTATATGATGTTATGGTGTGGTACGGTATGTTATAGTGCGGTAAGGTATACTACGTTATGTTATGTTATGTTTGTTATGTTAGATGTGATGCTATTTGGGGTATGTCGTGTTTTTATGTTACGTTATGTTATGTCTTATGCTATATTATTTTTTGTTATGCTACGGTATTTGTTTTTCTGCTATGTTATGTTATTTATGTTGTTATCAAATGGTACTTCAATTTTTGTGAAAATTTGAAAAATGTGTTGTTTGCACAATACTGTGTATGGATGTATACTTGAATAATCTCCAAAATAGAGTGTATTAACGTTGTTTTATTTAGTTAACATACTACCCTTACTGAGGTAAATTAGTGGTAAATAGTAAAGCGACGTGTACGTTTTACATCGGAAGGTAAAGGACGGTGGTCAGTACCAACACCTGCTTCTTCTATACCTCGCTGTCGTTTATCCATGTTTGGAATTTGGAGATTACTAATGTTCTATCAAAAATAATTTCGACAGAAATTTGACGGTTGCCGAAACTGAGACTTTTGAATCTATTTCACCTAGCAAAGCCATCAAACCGAAAACAGTACTGTTTTGAGCTGCTAGTGTAGTATGTTGTTCTAAAGTCAGTCACAGGATGTAAGGATGCTGATGCACAGTATCCTTGCATCCTATAATTGTTTTATCCAGCAGCAGTATGCTACGCGTTACTCATCACGGTCGGGTTGGGATTTTGTTGTGAAAGTATTAGTATGTATATATGTATTCTGGATAGGTCAGAACATACCATAGGTACTGCTTAACTGCAACATTGTGCATTAACAGTATATATAACAATAATAGAGAGCTGGATTTTTCTTTCCCTCTGACATTTACTAAGCTATTACAATCTAGGGTTACTGAGGACGTTGTGTGCGCCTTAACAAGAACACTCCGTGGTGACTTGCGTGTGTATACAAGTGATGTTAGAATGGAATTTTAGCATGACAGTACACAACAGCTGAAGATGACAACCTTACAGTAAAATAGCCAACCCCATAATTTATTTTACTAGAAAGAATATTCCGCGACACTAAACCCAAGTTATAATTTCGACGGCCCACGTAATGTAGCAAATTTGTAAAAAGAATCACAAAGAAATAGAGTCCATCCACAATTTTCAAAAAATGAATCTTAGCAAATTGTTGCGCAAGTTCACCATTTGCAATGTTAGCATTCTTCGATGGAGCTGCTTCTCAGGTGTTGATATATCAAAACACCGGATTTAAAGGAGTTTATTTGAATATAGCTTCGTTTAAAAGCATGTTTTAGTTCACAGTGGAATAAAGATAAAGTTTAGTCGTTTTGTGTATGTTAAGTGTTCCATTTTAAGCAAGTTTCTTTTGCATTTTAATGTGATACTTGAAATAATTTACCAAACGTTTTTGTCTGTTTTTGGTTTATCTAGGACATTCTCACCACATATCCGTTCACCAAAATCTCCAATTGGAGTAGCGGTAATTCTTACTTCCATATGACGATTGGAAACCTTGTCAAAGGAACCAAACTCTTATGTGAAACAAATTTGGTAAGGATAAAGTATAATATGTTAAATGTGAAGATCGGTAGGGGTGAGTCGGGATGAGCGTACTCGGTTAAATTTTTTTATTATGAAAATTCCAACAGACATTCTGGTGACAACAGCCAGTTTATTGATTCATTTTATTAGGGACCGTTCAAGAAGTACGTACGCTGGGAGGGTCGGTGGGTGGGTAAGGTCAAAGGCTTACATGCGCGTACAAGGTGGGTGGGTCCTCAAAGCTCAAAGTGTACGTACACTTATACCTGATTTGCAATTTTCGAAACATTTTTTCCAAAAGTGAAAAAGACGTTAGCTTCTGTACTCTTCATGTCAATAATGTCTTGTGATAGACTTAAACTTTATTTGTACGATTGACCTCACACAATTTTAATTCGAACGCAAAGTTGTACTGTTATACATTCCTGGCCGTGAAAAACCCGTTTATGTGCCTGTTCCCCGGCCGGGAAACGTTTTAGGGATTAGGGAGAGGGAAGGGAAACTATGGTATGTGTATATTCAATATTTAATCAACATATCAACGAGATATAACAAAAAATTCGTACGCCCGTACAGGGTAGGTGGGTGGGTTAATTCAAAAGCGTACTCCTGCGTACATTGGGTTGGTCAAAAAGGTGATGATTTTGAGCGTACGTACTTTATGGACCACCCTTAGTTCGAAGTTATGGCTGGTGCTATAATATTTGTAGATGTCCTTAGAAAATCATATTTAAACACGCAAAGTCACCTATGATTTCGATTTCGAGTTTTAACGCTAGCTACAAATTTTATTTGTCTGTTGCAAATAGTTTGTGATTTAAACATTTTGATGAAGAAATATCTAAATTATTTTATACAATACAAAGTACAGAAAAGCTATAAAGCGCTTGAATAGAATAGAACAAAGTAGGATATGATAGGATAGAACAGAGTAGAACAGAATAAAGCAGAATGAAGGATTTGCTTCGAATGGAATAGAACGGAATTCAATAGAATTAAACAGAGTAGAACAGAATCGAATAGAAGACAACAGAACCGAATAGAACAGAACAGAGTAGAATTAAACAGAATAGAACAGAATCGAATAGAAGAGAACAGAACAGAACAGTACCCAATAGAATAGAATAAAATATAATAGAACAGAACTGAATAGAAGAGAATAGAATAGAATAAAACAAAATAGAACAGAATCGAATAGAAGAGAGAGGAACACAACCCAATAGAATAGAACAGAATAAAACACAATAGAATAGAAGAATATAGAATAGAACGGAACCGAATACATAATGAAGTAAAACAGAATAGAGCAGAATCGAATAATAAGAGAAGAGAACGAAATGGAATAAAACAGAATAGATCAGAATCGAATAGAATAGAGAAGAAAAGAACAAAACAGAACCGAATTGAGAAGAACAGAGTAGAACAGAATCGAATAGAAGAGAATAGCACAGAACAGAATAGAATAGAACAGAATCG
The DNA here is from genome assembly GCA_008930755.2 of Alatina alata. NCBI lineage: Eukaryota > Metazoa > Cnidaria > Cubozoa > Carybdeida > Alatinidae > Alatina > Alatina alata. The sequence goes on along the minus strand of PUGI020000237.1, from coordinate 4,968 downwards.
AATAGCACAGAATAGAACTGCGCGGAAGACAGTAGAATAGAACAAATTTCATTGAAACCGAATCGAACGGTTTAGAATAGAATTGGACAAAACAGAATAAAACGAAATCAAATCAAAATAGAATTGGAAGGAATGGAGTGCAGTAGAACATAGCATTTAATATTAGATAGTATATACAATAAATAATGGAATATTTTCCTGACTAGAATTGTAAACAACAAGAATTGCACTATGCTTGTACATTGCTAGATATGCTGACTATGGTGTCCTTGATGTTGTTTTTTTCCGTAGGGTTACAAAATGGATGATTTATTGACATCATACATCTCGCAAATGCTCTCAAATATGAACAAACAAAAGAAAGCTGCTAGTGTGCGAGGAACAATATCCTATCGAAGATAGATCTAAGAATATCGAAAAAATCAATTGCATTGAATTCCTTCAACAAGGCCGTTGCTGGGGTAATCAAGGAGCCTGGAGACGTCGTATCGCCAGCTATCATCATGTGATCATTTACACGAAAATCCACTACCGTCTATGACAGATGTCATACTCAAGGTTGTCTATCGATATGTTTAAATGTGGCATAACGGCTTCCTTGCCACGGCGGAAGTAACATTTCATCATGAAGCGTAACTTTGAAGTCAATTACCTTACATGTAATTTAAACCAACGCCGTTAGGCGAATGGAGAACCTACCTCATTTGACCGAAAGTAAACAGGATCACCCGCTTTTATGTGATGACAGACCAACTGCGTGCGTAGTTTACATAGCCTACGCAGCTTACTCCAAGTGCATCAAGATTTCTTTCTATGCCCTCTTTTTCTAAATACTTATTTGATTATAGTTACCTAGTCGGCTTTTGCGGGTTGCATGTTCTTTAAGCGGGATTTCCGCGCATAAGTTTTATCTAGGAGGTGGGTTTAATTAGGGCGTTGTACAGATGGTAATTGTTTTTAATTAAATTGGTGTAAAATATGTTACGCTTTTCAAATACAAGATTTTGGGTAACTGCTGGTTGTTGTTAAGCATTGGTACAGTTTATTTATCAATAATTTCCTTCTAAGCTCTTTACAACGTTTAATGTTTGTGATATTAGTGTCATGAATCAGAATAGGGTCCTTTCTTGTCCCGTAAGTATCAGGGTGGCTACTGCTAGGGATATGTCGGTGAATTGTACTAAGAGGAACAAATGAGAGATATGCAAGAGATTCTTTAAATTATTCTGAAGCAAGGATAACCTGACCGTCTGACAATTTGGCTGCTTGTTTAAGATAAATTCTGACCTTGTATTCCAGAAATAAAGCAATTTTGATTTCTACCCCCATATTTACAAAATTCATGCGAATTATTTTTTTTTCACACGAGGTACCAATATTACACTTTCCAAGATCCAATTGATCATCATGTTTAAGCATGTTTAAGGACATAATAGACATATGCTAGAGGATCGTCTTTGTGAAATCGTGGTGGCCATCCTGTATATCTAATCCATTTAAATCTAACATCATTCACAGACAACCGCGCGTAATTGTTAATTCCGATTTATTTGTTGCCACCAGGTTTCAACAAATTAGGTACACGCCCGTGTCGTATCCCTAACGTGGACCACGGTAGTCAATCAGATACACAACTTTCGTGTCCCATAATTGCGACCAAATTTTTGAAACAAGGTTTTTTTTCAAAAAAACTTAGAAGAAAAGTTTGTGCTTCCGGTTCGACTTACAAACCAAAAATTACAACATTTCTTCCTCACAGAAGCCTATATGCTCCATTTTATAGACCCGTTCCACGCAAATACGTTAGTCTTACTCCATTTATGTAGATAATAATGGTTTTGCTACCAGAGGGTGCGTTTTCTCATACTTTTCTCGATTTATCTGACTGTCATCATTAATTCTGACTTCTGTGCCAAGAATGCAATGTAAAAAGGTAATTCCCAAGGTGTGTTCTTTCATTTCTTCGTTGATGACAAAAATGTCATGTGAAAAAAAAATCAATTTTAATTCTTTGACAAGACAATTTGAGCAATTTTCATGTTAAAAATGTTATAAAGATTTATCATCATAAAAAGAGTAATATTTCACTACAAAAATTTGGGATAAATGAAAAACAATGACGTGTACCTAATGTTGTGATGGGGTCCACGGATGCTTATGCGCCATATTTTATCAATTTGTCGAGGCCTGACCACAGTTCACATGGCCATGATTATATCTACCAATTGTGTGGCAGTCGGCGAATGAAAACGGATACTTGGGTAACTATCATAGATCTTTGCTGTCATCATTGTTCTTTCTTAGAGGAATCGGATTGAACCTAGTGATCTGTAGGATTTCTTTAAAGGAACACATAGGTGGCTCAGATTATTATAAACAATATACAAAGCGGTATAAGATTTCATAATTCTATTCCTGGTCGTCAAAAGCTTATACCGTTTTAGTTTTGGTTCTCATACACAGTTGGAGTAGGTCAATTCTGGTAGTTTGAGGTCTCCTAAGCATAGATACGATCCGTTAGAATAGTTTGCACGCTTCAAAACACCCAGTAGATTTTAAAGACTAGATGCCTTGTTAGGATTTATTACAATGTAGGAAACACCCCTAGTAATATTAGGATCTTTATTAATCTTAGACAATATTATGGGTATGCGTTGATAAGAAGTGGTTGTTGGTAGCTTGGAGGAAGCAATACATCTCCAAAGGTGGATCCAGAAGTATTCTGTAGGGACAGGTCTCATGGTTTTGTACATGCAATTATACCTTGGACAGTTTACTAGAAAATTTGAAATCTAAGTGCTCTAGGGTGCATTTTGCTGATCTCAGATATAATAATAATCTCGACTGATCAAAGGAAAACGTCTAGAGGTCTGTTATATTATCAAGAGAGCGATGAACTGAGAGAGTATGGAGTCCTACCCCTGAATCAATTGAAATCCGGACCCGACGTTATGGCTGTGGCAAGGGTTCGTATGCAAAGATGAGAAATCAGTTGAAACTTTATTTGTTAGGAAGAAGAAGCCAAAGAATGTGAAGTTCATTTGCCAACTTGAGGATTGTTATGCAGTTATGTAAACACAGGAGGAAACTGTGATTGGTCTTTTCCAATGATGGCATCTGACGACTGCAAAAAACAATAACGCAGAGTGGTCAGTTTGTAGTTTATAAGCGAAAATGTCCAGTTGGTTCGTCGTTACCGGAATACGATTTTATTCGTCTAAAGCATGCATATATATATATATATATATATACTGTGGCCACAATTTTTTTTACCAGAGAAAACACATTGTGTAGTACGCCTGCTTCTGAAGTGGCTTCTACAAAAGGATATCATCTATCCACGCCTTTCCACCGCATTTGAAATGTTAGTAGTCTAGTGTCATAACCGCAAAAGATCGTTGCTTTGTCTTAATGTACCGTGCCGTATTATCCCCCGAAAGCCCGTAGTGGTTTAGTTGTATTGCTCCCTCCTTGTACAATGACACGTAAATCCAATCAATACGTACTTTTAGTGTGTGACGTAGAATGTTTTTTCGAGTTTTTGGTGTAATTTTTTGTCTATTTACTCCAGTATACCGATCAGGTGGGAGTAATATTTAATTCACAATTTGCAAAGTATTTATGGGCACCTCGTCTAAGTTGCAGAGCAATTTTGGCCGAGAAAAGGAAGCAGAGCCTCTATGATGCATTTATTATTTGGCAACAAGCTTTAGCGAAAATGGGTATGGTTGTAGAACTTCACAAGTCGTTCTCTTATTTAAGCCTATTCGTGTAACTCTTTTGTAACTGGATTTACTACAAATGTTTTTAACAAATGTAATAATTTTTTGAAAGAATCTCGTGAGTAACGTAATCTATTTTATTCATGAAACAATCTGGTCTCTGTTTTGCGCTGTTCTAGCTGCTACTGTAAAGCACAGACCTGCAATTTCTAGGTATATCTTTCACCCATGATGTAGGAGCCCTTCCATTTCCTCTCTTTCTATTCATTTTCCCATATACAATGCTCTTTTTAAGTTCGTTCTGTCGGGTAAAGTTGCGGAAAAATCGCTGGTTTTTCTAAGCAATGGCTTGAGATTTTGTTAAGAACCCAAGTGTTCGTCTTTAGTTCTACCCACTTCACCTTTCGGTGGCACCACATTTCGATTTTTGGGAGGCATCACATGTTGAACTCGTCTATTGTTTTTTTGTGTTTTTTCTGCCATTCGCTGTAATCGTCCATGATTCGCAGCCGTATGTTGCCATTGGGAAGACCATAACGCAAAGCAACCGTTCTCGTTTTATCTACCACATCTTCGTTTTGTCCATGTTACGTTTACGGCCTTGTTTTACTGTCTTTGCTCATTATTCAGGTTAACCTGAATAACTATAAGTCATCTTTTCAAAACATTCTTTGGATTTTGTACCACGGACAATCTACTTAAATATGTCTTTTCTCACAAGGTGTATTATGGTCGTAAGGTTACCTTCACTCCGTCCGAAAATCTCAGGTTATTTCATCGTTTATTACTAATTTGTACTGTGCGCCGCCATTAAAGTACATACAGACTATTAGAACAAGATTACATATATGTTACTGTCAATTTTCCTGCCATTTTGCAAAAAATTAGTACTTTTCATTGAGCTCGACTTTGTAAAGATAAATATCGTACTATTGTTTACCGTTACTCTGTTACAAAGTTGCAGAACGAATACTGACCTGAAACATTGGCTCGAGGTATCAAAGACTAATGACTTTCTCAGAATCACACCCCAAAGTGATTTTTTCAGGCCAGGAACAAGTGTTCTAATACCCTTTTCACACGGGCAAGATAACCATAGTTAAATCAACTATGGTGAAGATAACTGTAGTTAAGTGACTCGTGTGAACAGACAGTGGTTAAATGTTAACCTATAAAAGCGTGGTTAACTTAAACTATTCTTCTGATAATTAGTTAACTCTGTTGAAGTGTGGTTAAGTGTCATGGC
>PUGI020000236.1:0-11456 GCA_008930755.2 Alatina alata | reverse complement strand
GCTCGCCCGTGAGGGCTATGATAAAAGACGGAACGCATGTGTAAAAAAACACAAAAATGTCCGTAACAAACGAAAAGCGTAACAACCCTGAGTAACTTATTAAGATGCTGTCGCATCTAAAAATCTGGCAGTTAAAGTCTGCCAGTTATTTTCCTTAGCAGACAATCATGTTGTTAACAACGGAAATTACAAAGGTGCATTTTAAAGTCAACATAAATTATTTAATTCTTTTGTGGTTTTTTATTTTTTCTCCCAACTATGCTTAAATATAATAGTATTTAAGACGTATAGCTGCCATCGCAGCAGTTCGTAGATCACGGATTATTTTTACCGGAATGGGCATCGGAAGTCTCATCCCTACGCCTCAGGCATGGAAACCCACTTCATAGGCCTTGAATAGAATGCGACGGAGTTACAAAACCTGGACATGGTGGACATTGCGATTTAAGTTCCTACCCTACGAGTTTGCGGATGTTCCTAACATTCCTGTATTGACAGGCCCCCTCCAAAATATGATGATAAGCATTCAAATAGCGGACACTTTCATATTTCGGAAAGCTTTCATTTACAGTTTAAATCTACTTCACTAACAAAATTTATCTCATCTATGTATTTCTAAAAGAAAGATATGGGATGCTATAAAATGAAAAAAGATCTAGAACTCCCTACGTTTCCTATTTTCTTCTCGGCACTGTTTCTCTTATACACTGTTCAAATTCCCAGAAATTACTCGGGTACACATGTCAAGTATGTTGGTAATTGTGTAGAAGTCATGTAATTCTGCAACGCCTTTTGGGATGGGTCATCCAGAGTTTTCCCTTCAATTTCTTCATGGTCTCAAATTCTAAATTTATGTCCAACATGAGAAAAAAAAGGACAGACACAAACAGGGACAGTTCAGTTCACGGAATCAACTTTGCTTGACTAGCTGCCGGCAGAATGGGGTCCAGCTATCGACAGGCTGGGAATACACAGTTCCACTAATAAAATTCAAGAATTCAGTTCAAGACTTCAGTTGAAGACTCCGTAAGTTCAAGACAGCACGTGAGATTACATATTGAGCGAACTTTGATATCAATGTTGTATCTAATAATAGTGTATTGATTGATTTCATGTTAATGATTTTAATAGTTTTATATCTAAAAGCACGGTAGCGTTTATTTCTTTGTCCCTGGTGTTCCATTTGCGTCTGTACCGCTGTGACAACACAAATAACTGAAAGCCTAGATACATCATCTTGCGTTCCGATTCTACGCTAGAGCAGGCTAGCAGGCAATAGCTAGAATGATCTAGTGTAGTTTCTCTTTATACATACCATTTAGAGTCATTTGTCCTGTTTTTGTTTTGTAACAAAGTTCCCTATAACGAGGCCAGAAAAAGTTTTGAACCACGGAACAAGAAGGCATAGAAAAGCCAGATAAATTAAGTAGAATACCTGGCTGCAAAAAACTGTCTAAAAGAACCTTAGCCCTACCCGGGTGGGGGTGCTAATATGCTCGCGGCCGTAAAAATTTAAATGTATCTCCGAAACAGCTCTTGAGATTATGTTAAAAAATCTTTTTAACTTTTCCTAAAATTATTTTCAAATAGCGAAATTTAATTAATTGCATCCGTTTACGTCAAAAATACCATCGAATTTAAACAGTCGCCGCATCATTCCGTGCTTTTATCTGCTTGAATAATTCTTGTTTACCAGTTTACAGTCAGTAAATTCCACAAGCAGGTGTCATAACCTATTGTTTTACAGGTGTTATTGACTTAACGGATATTGAATTCACAATGGCAAACTTTCTTTGTCTGGCAGGCTTGCCGGCTACACAATCTTGGTTTAACTCTCGGGTTAACCTTCCTAACATTTAACCTCTTGTTTTAAAAATAACCATTAATCCGACAATCCGAAGTATGATTTCGGTAGAAGAAAGACTGAATAATATTCCTATCAAGTTTTATACCAAGAAGAGAAATATTTACAGATATATTATCATGAAAAGTGCCGCCGACCTACTAGACCCCCCCCTCCTGCCAATTTCAAAATAATCCAGTCCTAGTAGGGTTAAGCCGATTCAGATTATAATCAATAGGAAAGAAGAAGAAGGAAGAGAATTCAAGATAGCAGGACTGTGGGTAAAAAACTCGTACGCTTGGCTTTAATATTATCCAGTCCTTATAGGATAAAAATTTCTCATACCTAATGCATTACACTTACTTCCAAAGTTATAAACACTTGTAAGAATAAAGCAGAAAAGCCTATATACGTTTCTCAGACAAATAATACATACCGTCAACTCCCGCTATCTTGAACTTTCAACGGTCCCAGTAAATTGTTCCAAACAGCAAATCTTCGAGACTGTAAAAAGTTTCATAATTTTTGCGTAACGTTCTTTCAAATGGCTCCAGTCGCGGCTCTTACCTTTTAAGTATGGTAGATGATACAAAACGAAGATTCGTATATAACTCTACTTTATTTAACAAAGATATTTAGAATACAGAATTGTTTCAGAATTTTTCATTTTTAAGCCTGAAGGAAGTTTGGAACTGTTAAACTAGATCTTGTATTTCATTCCCTCTCTAAGTTTAGATTATCTGCAAACAAAGGCAGATTTTTAAATTCCAATAAATTATGACTGAGCTCTATGTAGCGATCTTGCTCATCATTTACTTGAAAGTATTTAACTACGGCCTTTTTACCAACATCATTTCACAATAACACAAGCAACTCCTTCACTTTCAGAACTGTTACGTGGGCAGTGTCCGGTCTCAATCAAGATGACGGATTGATAAATTTACCAAACAGTGTCTATAATGAGCTTTTAGGCATCTAATGACGCTCTCATTCATCGGTTGAATGACTGATGTAGTGTTCGGTGTGAGAAAGAATAATTACGCGGGTCGGTAGGATAATTGACCACAATCAGTGCGACTTTGCGACCTTTAACAGTACAGTATTTGGTTATATCCTTCAACAATTCTTCAAAGAAGACACTATCCGCTCAGCCTTTACGTTGGGCTCCCTGCCTACCTGGTAGTGTTTTAATGTTTTAAACAACGAGGCGTCGTTTCCTCCCAAATCATGAACGTAGGTACTTCGTAGGTACAAGAATTAAGTTTTAGAAGGATTACACAATTAAATACGAAATGAGGTCAGACAGTAAGTACAGAGAATTTAGATAGGAAGATGAAGTTAGCATTTAAGTTGATTTTGTATGTTGATATAGAGTATGAAATTGTCATAAATAAAGATTTTGAAGTGGATTTGTACATTAAAGGTTATCGTGTGAAGAAGAACTGTTGGACACCTAATTTTCGCGACAAATTATGCACGTAAGAGGAATCTAAAAACCCACTGAACAAATATACCGTGGAAAGGATAAGATTAACTCTATTGTTAACCATTTACCACTAGAGAAAATTGGAACGTTTGGAGCAGTGAATAGTGTTTTACTACTTTGAGAGCAGACGAGTATGGTTGTTGCGAAATTGATGTGAAGGGAAAGCCACTTCATCTACGAGATGTTGAGAGTATGCAACTTCCTTGGAAATTGACGTTTACTTGATATAAGAAGTGCATCGATGTTTTGAATAAAACAATGAAGAGATAGAGGAATCTCTATAGTTCTATTCATACCTTCTTCTTCATTGGTCCAGTTATCCATCCGATCCATAACATTCTTTGTATCTAAGGTCTCTTGTGTATACACGTGGTTTATGGTTATCCCATGTAATAGAATGTTTTGAGTCCATTTGGATGAAACCATCGAAAAATCACAATGCAGATTCAAAAGCTTTAGCGTGTTTTTCTTTGTTTTTTTGCCAATGTAGATATGGTGTATTGGGGACATCCTAAATATATACTTAACTGACGAATCTTTATTTGACACCCCACCTTCAACATGCCTAAAAGCGTTGCATTTGTCTCGCAAGGCTTCATCTTGGACATTCGATGTCCTATCAGCTGATCTGAAACATGAAACTGTCCGTTCTCTTGTCGATGGCAATTCCAATGTTGTTCTCTAGTTTGAAAAAAAAAAAGACATTCGAACTCGAAAAAAGAACAATTTCTATCAGAACATATGTAGAAACATTTCATAAATCTTCGAGATGGCGGACGAGATGACGCCATCGGTCCAAAAAATAGGTTCCAGACAGCAAATATTTCTAGACAGCAAAGTTTAAGATAGTGAAAGTTTCTCAGGCTCCGTAGCGTAAACGCACAAGGGACCAAGACTTTTGTTTGTCATAACGAAATGTTGAAGATAGGTCGTGTTTCAGAGAATTCCTGCAAAAAGGCACTCTTTGAAAAATGATACGTGCATTAATTTTGGAAGTATAAGGTCGTAAAATGGTAAAATGGGACAAATATAATTAGCGTATGAAAAGTATTTATGACGCCGCAGTCAAAAAGAAAAGACATAATTCCACTCCTTGTGGCATGTACAGTCTGAGCCTGGTACTCAAAACATTTCCACGTGCGGTCTGATTGCTTCTCAGACAATACTGATAAATTGTTCTAATATTTGTCTGTCTTAATGAAGTGGCTCAAACCACATCAGCGACATCTATCTCCACATGTCATACACAATAAGAACATTGCACTCAAAACGTGCTTAACAGCAGCCTTACGCTTCTAGGAAAAATATTTTATAGATAAATTGTAAGAAAAAATCGTGTCTTCGATAAAATGTCCTTATTCATATGCCAATAAAAAGGTTGTTATAATACAAAAATGGGAATTCGAAAGGGACCAATTTCTCACGCGCAACAAGAATCAGGCACTCGAATTAAGTTAAAAAGCAGTCTTACACTTCTGAGAAAAACAATACCTAAATCAATTTTGCACAAATACGATCGTTAAATCTCAAACTGTCCTAATACTCATCTGACTATAATATGTACTTATCATGCTATATTCAAAAAGCAAAAGAAAAATAGTTGGCCTCCGCATTTGTTGAGCTATTAAATCTTGGGACAAAACGAATTAAAAACCCAGTCATATGCTTTCTGGAAAAAATTGTACACAGATGAATCCTGCCAAAATGCAGTAGTTAATAGGCAAACTCTCCTAGTATTCATTGGCCGATAAAAAGTACTTTTGACACCGCAATAAAAAATCAGCAGTCATTTTTCGACTCCATATGTTATGCCCAGCAAAAGATTTAAATGCAAATAAAACGTAATTGGAAAAAAACACGTGACTCAAAGCATTGGAAGCAATTTTCAATCGCTGTTTTATCAAGACTTCAAATTTTATAGAAATATTTCCGCTCCAAGGTATCATTAGGTAAACAGGACAGTTGTTGAGATGATATTTTGAATCGGAAGAGAAACAAGTAATTTGCCATGTCATATAATTCGTGATATTTTCCAGCTCTGATTCCAGCTTAGTTTTTTTACCAAAATGTCAGAGCCCTGTAAACCTTATGGAGATGAGATTTCTTTTCCAGTTTTTGGAAGAAACTTTCTACAATCGCGTTCATTGGGCCTGCAAGGTAAAGACTCTTATTAGATAGTTTTGGGCTGACTACGAAAATAATATTCATTTTCTTTTGTTAGCTCTAGTATTTTATCTGTGATCTGCCTCATAAAAAAATCTCTGAAAATTGCCTTTTTTTCGAAAGCATGTTAAACGTTTTAGCAGATATAAATATAATGTGCACGTGGGTTCACATGCAAAAAGTTTTTTGAAATATAGCAGGTTATAGCCAGGTCATATAAGTCCTTGGTCTATGGTATTTTTAGCAGTGTTACTTCATGGCTTTTATGTATTTGACATGGTCTTTACGCTTTACTGTTCACTTGGCACGTTTCAATTTTCTTCTGATGTCTACATTTTGTCAGGTAAACATGTTCAATTATAATTCCGTTATGACACAATCACTTGCACTCTCTTTTTTGTGATAGAGAGTTGATTTATATCAGATGAATTGATTTATGGTGCCGGTATTTTGGTGATAGATTCAAAGGGTGACTCAGATGATCCGTGTTATTTTTGTAGTGTATAGATAAATAATGACATCAAGATCCCGCAAAAATCATCCTGATTGCTTTTGCTACATTTGTGGTGAATAAAAAACTGTCGACAACAGAAAGTCTATAACAGGCTTTGTACGGTAAGCGTATTATGCATATTTAGGAATTAAGCTAACAGACCAATACAAACCTTGGGCTCCTCATCTTGTTTGCGATACATGCGTAGATCGTTTGTGGCAATGAACAAGTGGAACCAGACAATCAATTGGATTTGGGATCATTTTGACTACTATTACTTCTATTTTATAAATCTGACATGAATAAATAAAATGAAGCGCAGATCTTTGAGTTACAAGCGTTTCCGTCAGCATTTCGATCAGTATCTCATAGTGCTGATATTCCTATTTCTGAGTTTAATAATTTGCTTGATCTCTTCATTGATTAACTACAAAGAAATTGTAAACAACGTACTTGGAAATGTCCGTTTTCTTGGTATCAGTATCATAGTTCATTTTCTCCGCAGCCACCTGGATCTATTTCCGGAAAATTTCGGAGATGCTAGCGATGAAAAAGATGAGCAATTCTATCAAGGTATAGAGACAATGGAGGAAAGATAACAAGAAAGATGGGACATAAAAATGATGGCAGATTACGTCTGAAATTTAAAACGTGACGTGCCTGATTCAGGACATTCCAGAAAATCTCGAAAACGCATATTTTCACCACATTAAAGGCAATATTGTGGACTTTCAGGATGAACAATGACCTCTTATCTCTTATTTGACACCTATTTGATTTTTAGATTTTGTGTCCGTATAATAATAAATTTCGTCTCATCTGGAAGCAAAATTATGTTCAACCAAGAGTAGCATGCGGAAGAAAAAATAGAGCAAATGGTCAGAAATGGATATGATATTCAGATTCTATACCCTCAAATTACTTAAAATCCGTTCAAACATTTTCGACCCTTTGCCAAAAATATTTTTGTTGAGATGTTTAAGAAAACTCTCACACCCCTGGTCTGATGCTTAGTAGTCATCGACTAAAAAGTTGGCCAACTTAGGTCAAAGAGAAAATCCATAACCACTCCACCTATGTGTTAGAAAAAGACTTAATTGAAGATGAATTGAAGAAATGAATTGAGGAAGACGGTGCATCCCTACTATACAACGAGTCAGCGTAAGCTTTGATGATCTCTGGAAGGAAGCAACGGTAAAAAAGCAGCTATGTGTTACGAATGTAAAAAAGTAATGTTAAAGTTGAAAAAAGGCCATTTATGATGTTGGCAATAGTAAACGAACCTAAGATACAGTTTTAGAAGAAGTGCTTAAGTATCGGTTCTGGACTGCTTATGTCACTCTGAATCATAATCAAGCACTGAAAGCTGGTTAAAATAAACTCTTACTTTTTTGAGGAAATTCATAAACAGTTACCTTTTCCCCCAAAGCTATCGTTTAAAACTAATATGTTCTAATATTCATTTAAATATATCATGTTTTTAAAATGCCTCAATCCAAAACAAGAAGCCACTATTAGACCTCTTGCATTACACATAAGCAGAATTTGGCATCGAAAATCTGGCTAATGTACCGTTTTGTGCTTATCAGAACTGCGCAGCAGAAGGCAATAGCAAACCACTGCTGGACCTTATCTTGCTAAGAGCAATCATTGAAATGTACACAAAATAAGGGAGGATCAAAACAACGTAAATTGGAACACATCTGCGATGGTTGCTTCGCTCGGTACGGATTTCCATATGCGGCAGAAGGAGCCGGACCGTCATAAAACTATTGCCTGCAATATGAAGATTAAGGATATGAGAGTGGCTACATGGAAGATCAGAACGATGTTTCAACTAGGAACATTAGAAAATGCACAACAGGAAATGAAACGCACGATAATTAAGGAATTTGTCAAACAAGATGGAGATAGCATGCGGTGAGGATAACAACGTGATACACGCAGGAGGTCATCAGTATAAACGAGCTAGCTCTCGCAATTATAGTGGATAAATTGCTATGAAAGTGCGTGAAGGGATTGTGGGCTGTTAACATCTGACAGAGTATTGTTAGTCTATTTCAGCAGTAAACCATTAAACATGTCAATCATTATAGCTTAGGTACCGACATCAGAAGAAGAGGATATTGATAAGTTTTATGAGATGTTAGAAAAAGCAATAGATCTGGCAAATCCCAAGACATCAGAATAATAATGGGAGAACAGTATTCCGTTGAAGTTCAGTACAAGTTTGAAGTCCTCCAAATAGAGGGAGAAAGAAGATAGAATGCTCTCAAGGCAGTAGCAGTTACTACAGCAAAAGAAGAGTGCCAAAAAGTGAAACGAGTAAAACGTAAGTGGATTAAAGACGAGGTTTTGGACAAGATTAGTGCTCAACAGAAAATTTTCGATCGAGACAGTACGGAATACAAGAACATGGACCACAAAATCAAAAGAAAAGGCAGTGAAGAAAAAAATAAATGGCTAAACAAACAATGTGAGGACATAGAAAGGTTAAGACGGACAGAACAATCAGGTGTACAAAAGATTAGAATAGATAATCGGGCGCAAGATCTGCTCCTCTACAGGTTGCATCAAAGCCAAGTATGGCATAGTGATAATGGACAGAGAGCAAATTCTGGCAAGATGGGCAGAATATGTTGAAGAGCTGTTCGAGGACAATGAAGAAGGTAATCCTCTTATTAATCATGAGAATGAAGGCCTAAGTATTGGGGGTAAAGGCAGCCATTTCAAAGATGAGGAAAAGAAAAACTCCAGGACCAGATCACGTCACCGAAATGATTACAGCACTGGATGAATTTAGAATAGAACAATTGGCTAAACTTATATACTGTATAAGTCACTGGTGAAATACCGGGATCTTACAAAATCCATATTTAATTTATTACTCTATCATAGAAGCGAGGATCTACAGAATGTGACCCGCATAGAACAATAAACGTAATAGGTTACGTTACAAAGATTTTGCTGAGAGTGCTCATGAACAGAGCTAGAAACAAATTCAGACCTACAATCAGTGATATCCAGTTTCTAAAGCTTTCGACATAGTAAAACATGAAGAGCGGATTTGTATACCAGAGAGATAAAAATTAGATCGTAAAGATCTTAGAGTGATCACGAATACATACTGGGACCAAACTGCCTGTATAAGAGTAGGAACTGGCTGCAGCGAATATACAAGTATTCGAAGAGGAGTTTGTCAGGAATGTGTGCTTTCGCCTGACTTATTCAATATTTACCGCGAAAAGATGATGACAAAGTTAGACGGGCATCATGCACTGATCATCAGAGGGCGGAATCTGACTTACTTGAGGTATGCTGATAACACAGTGTTAATAAAGAAATTAAGGGAAGCTCTTCAACAACGTCTGGACTGTGTAGTTGCGGAAAGCAAAAGGTTAGGTTTGACGTTGAACTGGAACTTACTAAGAAGACGAAATGGATGGTTAACGATGCTCCTAAATGTCAATCTAAAACCGGGGACACAACAATTGTTCAAGTTAAGAAGTTAAACCATTTTAGAAGCCGTGATCACCGAAGAAGGCAGATGCGAAACGGAAATAAAAAGGAGAGTTAGCATGGCTAAAGAGGCGTTCCAGAAATAGGGTAACATTTTAAGAACTCGAATAGACATACGGATAGAAATTAGAATACTTTATTGCTACATTATTTCTATTCTCATATATGAAGTGAAGGCTGGACTATATCCAAAAGCATGAGTAAAAGACTAGCCGCTACAGAATCATGGTTCTATAGAAGAATGATGCTCATAACACTGCAGGAGCATGTATCCAATAAGGTTGTGTTTACTAGGGCAGGAACCAAAAGAAAACTATCCCTTGGTATTAGGAAACAACAGATGGAGTTCTTTAGGCACGTTATGAGAAAGCATCAACTCGAGGTTTTGTCAGTTACTGGAAAGATTGAAGGTACAAGATGCAGAGGACGACAACGACAAACTTGTTTGAAGAGCATGTCCTTGTGAACGAATGCTCCGGACCGTAAAACTTTGTCTCTTTTTGTCTCAAGACAGAGGGAGGTGGAAATCCATGATCGAAGAAGAATCTAAATATGAGAGCTGTTTTAATAGTGCATTTTTAAAGCTCTATTCTGTGTAACTCAAAATCTGTGACATTTCCATTACTGAACTTTAAGATATTTTTTAGCATTATCTGTTCCTGATAAAATACCTTAAATGTTCTATTCTACTTGGGCTTTTCCACATACCATTGTCTAACTCCAAATCTAGTTAAACTTCTTTTCCTACTATTTTCATACTTCTAGTACTATCCAGCTGTGAAAAAATACGTTAATATTTTGTAATATATAATAATATATTGTTAAGCATATTCTACTTGGTTTTTTACAAACAACTTATCTAAAGTCCAAGTCTAAACCATGATCTTCGCTGACCTTTATTCATACTTTCAGCACTATCAACCCCTGATGAAATAAGCTAAAATGATATTATTTAAAATAATGTAATACTAACACCGTTCTAATTGTGCGTTTTGAAAACTCTATTCTGTCCAACTCCGAATCTATAACATTTCCATCAATGAGTTTTATCATTTTTTTTGCTTACCTGTACCTGGCAAAATGCTCTGTTTCATAATAATATATTACTAAGCCTAATCTACTTGGGCTTTTTTTCACATACCATTCTGTCCAACTTCAAATTTTCAACATCCTCTTTGCTTACTATTTCCATACTTCCGTACTATCCATCAATAATAAATTAAGTCAAAATGTTATAATATATAATAATATAATGGTGCTTTTTCAAGACACTATGATTTCTAACGTCGAATATATAACATTCCCATCACTGAATTATATCATATTTTTAGCACTATCTGACCCTGACAACCATGATAATGTTTTGACATATAATAAAATATTAATAACCCTCCTCTAATATATCCTTTTCTAGACTCTATACTCTCTATCTCCAAGTCTACAACATTTCCTTCACTGATTTTTATCATTCTCTTGGCACAATCTGTCCCTAACAAAGAAAGTTAAAATTGGTAATACATACAACACTTATCGCTGTTCTAATAGACCTTTTCCTAACACTGTTCTGTCTAACTCCAAATTTATAACATTTCCATTGCTGGTTTTATCACATGTTTAGCACAACCTTTCCCTGATAAAACAGGCTAAAATATTGTGATATATGATACGTTATATATATACCCTCTTCTGATAGGGCTTATTCCACACACTTTCTTTCTAGCTCTAAATAAATAACATTTCCATCGCAGCAATTTATCATGCTTTTAGCAGTATCTGTCCCTAACTAAATAAGCTAAAAAGTTATAATACGTAAAAGAATGTTAATAACCTTTTTTAAATAGGGCTTTTTCCACACATTATTGTATCCATCCCTAAATATATACCAAATAATGTGTTGGTGGTACAAAACATCAAAATTGCAAGAAATAGCGAAAAAATTGTTGTACTTAAAA
>PUGI020000235.1:0-11457 GCA_008930755.2 Alatina alata | reverse complement strand
TTGACCGGAAAAGAACCACTTTTTTTCAAAATTCGCTGGGTCTTAAAGGGTTAATGTACTGATGCGCGTGGGAAGTTACAGTAAGCTCAGACACCACTCTTTTTACATTATTACGTTTTTCCTGCAGGTCTTTTTCTGCATAGTTCTTATAAAATTCTTACTGGATAGTAAAGGTTGAGGAAAGATGGAAAGTAATCTCATGGTAGCAATGCTCATGATACTAATGCTCATATGCAAATGCAGTGAAAACATGAGCAGATTGTATCAACAAAATGGAGTGATTAGGTGTGAATGGTGTATAATATGTGCGAAAGAGAGGGAAACCCCAACTGACATGGAACTGTACATTGAAAAAGGATCGACAGCACTGCAATGTCTCGTGGAAAGATGCATACACCTATGCCAAAATCGGGAGAATTATCAACACTTAGCAGCCCGATATACTGGCAACGTGTAAGGGAGGAACTAAGGCCCAAGGTGTATAACAAAATACTCCATTTGATATCCTTGTACTTGCCTTGGAAAGAAGGGCTTTAAGCCTAAATTCACTTCACTAGTGTCTTGTACTGTGCTCTAGGGGCTGGCTAGTAGACCTGGCTAGTAGTATGAGTAGAAGATTTGGATAATAAGTCTAAAGATTTGGATGGCACATCTGAATAGTAGATCTCAATAATAGATCAGGAATTTGAATGTAGAAGGCAAGCATGCCGTCTGTTCGATGCTATTCTAATGTATTTGAACAATTCTGTTTCTTTTGTAGGTTGAAGTCTTTGGAAGTTTTAAAACAAATCTTTACCTACCTACTAGGTATGTTGCATAAGCGCATTTCGAGCTAAATTGCTATTTTTGTTGTCGTTCTTGCTCTTGTTCATGTTGTTGTTTGCCACTTTTGGATTATTTTGGGTGTTTGTAGGTATTCTGTTACTGCTACAGTGTTTGCAGGAAGTCATAAAAGTCAGCGAAAGTGGGGACATGTAGAAGAGGCCAGGGACAATCAGGGTATTACTCTGTTTTTGAAGAAAGTCAGGAACAGGCCAGGGGATGTATTGGTAATCTGTGGTGACTCTTCAGTTGATACTTTCTTGTGAAAAAAGGGTTGCTGTGCAAAGCATGGTAGATACTTGATTAGTTTATGTTAGTATGATGTGCTTCCCCAAATTGACCTGGCTGATAAAAGCAACCTGTGAGGCGTTTTAGTCAGCTGAAATCAAAGGTCATAGAAAGTCAGGGAATTTATTCTAAAAGTCCAGGAAATCGTTAACGAAAATTCATGTGGCGCCCGTGTGCTGGTTTACTAACATTCGAACCTAAGATTTTCACCAAACACAAACAATTTGGTTTCCCTGTTCCTGTCGGCTTGAACTTAGAACTCTGAGTAATAGAAGGCGAAGTCTTTCTCAACGGCCCGCCAAGTTATGGGCAATGGGCGTCGATGGGTGTACTCCAACACTGTGACAACCGACCCACCTTTTATTGTTCTAATCTAGCTAAAATCCCCAGTTTATTATGTTAACATGCTGCGAGCCATTAATGTAGTCTTAGTCATTCGACGATCAGTTTGAATACGGTTTACATGAGCGAAGCCTTGAAGTTTGTACTGTGTTGATAAGAATGACGTTTAAAAGATTTCAAGATTTCCTCCTTCCTGTCGAACATCATACTTCTAGTCTCATACAGGTTTGATAAGTTAGGGATGAAACATACACAAATGCTTAACAACTAATTAACATTTACGATTGGTTCCCTTTGGATGAAAGTAGTGTTAGATTTAGGCATAACGCGACCTAGGGCTCTTAGGTTTAGTGCAGCGAGGCTCTAACTTTCTGGAACAGAAAATTACGGGGTTTTTGTTACAGTATGACCTCTTTTATCCGAACAGAAAGAACTCATTTTTGGGAACTGCGTTTGGGTAGGGAGAAGATTAGTATAATCGAGGATAACATTTTCTTTTCAATTATTCCGCTTACCTTTATTTAAAACTCCCTCTAGAGAGATTTGTGTCATTTACAGTAAAATATTCCGTAATACATTGCTAGTAATTTGACATACGTTTGTCGACTTACTTTCACGTTCCTAATAAACAGGGGGGGTGCTTATTAACTTTTCAGGGTTTTTCCGACCACCCCGGGGCTTATTAGGACCCGAGTTTATTAAATTTTAAGGAATGAAAAATGGTTTGGGAATTTTTTTTCTTTGGGAAATGATCTTTTTTCACAGAAAAAACGTCTATAGTACATACCATGTTCCAATGAGAAAGTTGCTCATGTAAACGTCAATCATTGTAGCATTACCTAAGAAACGTATTGCAAATGAATGTGAACTGCGTCGAACAAGCAGCCTGATGAGCCACTTAACAACGTTAACACTTCTAAATAGTTCTAAACAGAACTCACAGTAGAATACGACTGGAAATACGAAAGTAACAGTTCGTTTTTTGGAGGACACAGAAGCAAGCAAGGCACTTTTGTGAGCAGAGGCATTTCAGAAAGAGCTATAGAAATGGAAGAGGCACTATACCTGAGTTTTTCATCGACTACGTTCAACAGAGCATAATACGAAAGACAGCTTGTTATATTGGAAAAGGTGGGCCTGCATGGCAAAGATATGTGACTCATTCACAATTTGTTCTGGGAACAAACAGTAGGCTTGAGAATTAAGAGCATGTTAACTGAATAAGAGTTAAAAAGGAGTAGAAAAGGGATCTGTTTTGTCACTGGACATATTTAACTTGTACAGTGATATAATCTTAAGAGAATTAGAGGATTTGCCAGGTTTTGTGGTCGGTGTAAAGGAATATAGACTAAATTCATAACGATAAAAAACTCTGATTTGGATTTAACTCGTAAATCTGTTCTCGTTAACTGGTTCAAGATTCCAGTTCTGAATCATTTTGTAAAAGAGCGAACTACGATTGTAAAGTGACGTGACGTCTCACCGTAATTAACTACAATAATAAGAATTTGCATGCTTGAAAGACAATGATTCCTATCAATCGGTGGGCGTAACTTTTAACAATGTGTGCTACGCCGACGGCAATGCACTGGTAGCAAGTGCAAAAGAAAAGTTGGCACAAAATGTGCAAGAAATTGCTTGTTGAAAGCAAGAAGGAAGGCTAACCATCAACTGGAAGAAGGCAGAGGGTATGGTTGTAAAGGCAGCCCAAGATGTAATATACAAATCAAGGACGTCAAAATCAAGCAAGTTCACGAAATCATTTATCTGGGTAGTGTGTTGAGGGAATGCAAGGTGTGATGCAGGTATCCAAAGTCACATAGCAAATAGAAAAAGATGCATTTCAGAAATTTGCTAAAATTTTGAAGGATCTAAAGCTAGAAATTGAAAAGAAGACAGTATTGGATTAAAGTATCATGAATATGGTCGTTTATGTGCCAACAAATGCTGAAAAATATCATCACAGATAACAAGGGTTAAATTTACTCAGAATAAGTGGATCGCAACACTTTCAAGCTGGTGAAATTTTTTTTCAAAATTACATTCCGAGTCCACAATTTAGCGATCCAGTCCCAGCAACTATTGCAATGTCCGTTTGGTTAGAACGACGCTGACCGTCTTCAAAAATTGTCGCTTTCTTGTGTTTTAAAAACCACTTACAAGGGCGGCAGAAACTTTCGCGGTTGAAAAGGTAATTTTTGCTGTATGTTTGAATGGCGGTTTTGCTATTTAGCAAGACAGAAGATGGCTGTAGAAAAAAAATTATCCTCGACGTCCTGAACGAATATGGTACATAAAAGGAGGAGCAGGAAAAACAAGAAGAAGGAAAAGAAAAGTTTTTGGAGGCAGCGTACTTCTCCTGGCAAGTCAAAATTGTGTTGGGCAAAATAGGGGAAATTCGCGCGTACGCGTATGGTTCGGATTGTCGAGAAATTATTCCGATAGGAAGAAGGTCTTCCGTTTTCAACGTTCGAATAACCAAGATTTAAATATCAGAGATTCGGATAATCGGGGATGTACTTTTACTACCACGTCCTCAAAATGTGCTCAGTGAATACATGCGCGAATATCGTGTGGAATAAGTGACATAAGCAAACTGCCACAGACTGCAAATTGAAGAGCTCAAATATGTAGTGATAACCACAGTTAGTGCAGAGTGCAGAGAGGCGTTCGATCTTTCAACAGTTTTACTTGTTGGTTACGGTTATGGTTATCTGTGTTGTACCCATACACACAGTACCACCTACCATAGAATTGAAACACAGACCGCAGTCACGTATGCATTAAGATCATGCTGTATAGAAAGATAGCCGCCATATTGCTTTCAATTAGCTTTTTGCAGAGATACAGGGAAGACGTTAGTTGGCCATACAACAATAAAATTTGGCTTCCCGTGGACACACATACACACACGGCCTCTGTGTATTTATCTCACAAACCCAGGCCTTTCAATAAGAGGCGTGCGATCGCGCGCGCGCACGCCCACACACGCCCCGGAGATGCTTGGGGGAGCGACATTCTGCTCGCCCTGCTGATTTTGCCTATGAAAATCGCGCGCCCCCAAAGTGCTGTTTATTTCTTCTGGAAAGGAGCAAACTTCAAGGCACAGGCCGAAGGGCATTTGCAAGAGGAAAACTTCGCCGTCGCATAATCCCATCATCATAAAATATTTAAATAGACGAAAAATCCGTGCGCCCCACCTTCCAAAACCTACCTTTGCGCGCGCTGATTTTTCTTATTGAAAGGCCTGCAAACTGTACAAGGAATAATACAAAGGAATAATATCTGGAATTATTCTGCATTAGAAAAACCAGGAACTTGCTTTTTATGTGATGAATTACAGTTGCACTGGTTTCATGTAAAAGGTGCCTATCAGGTAGGAGTGTACAGTGCAATTACCCCGTTTGTAAGGCCTGTGGATGCGATGTGGCGATAGGTATTTTTGCTACTGGTTTGTGTACGTTTGCTAGATATTGAATCAGAGCATTTGCTAAATCCATAACAGCAGACGTATGAGATCGTACCCGATAGCAATCTGTACGTTGCTCTGCCGTGTTTACTTTGGTAATTGCTTTGGTACGTATGATCTTTATGGTAAAATATGGTTAATATAAGGTTGATTTCCTTGTTTGTTTCCTGAACAGTGATATTGACTTAGTTGTCTTTGGGAAATTAGAGAAATCACCTTTGCGAACACTGGAAAAAGTGCTTGTTGGGAAGGACATAGCAGACCCATCATCCATAAAGGTGCTCGACAAAGCTTCGGTAAGTTGTCAATTTATCAATTTATTAATGTAATGAACATAGTATTAAGTCGACATTGAAATATACCGTTCCAGTTGGAAATAATGAGTCTTGCATTACATGCACTAGATAACGTTTGTAGTCGATAATGTAGCTGAGTGCAATAGGCGGTCATATATTCAAACCAGGAGACCTATGTTGGGTTCCGAAATGGCAAGAATCATGCTTTCGAAACTACTACTATCAGATTTGGTCCCATCGCAGAGCACCTTTGACAACTGCCCCCCTTTCCTTGATCCAGCATATGGGATGAGGTACCCAATGTATATTTGGGATGTTTTTATGTATGTGTATGTATATCATAAAGCAGCCTATCATCAAGCTGGGCAACCATGGCCACAAAAGCACATCTGCTCGGCCTGTGGCCTAGTTTTTGTAAATCCACCGGTGGTTTGACCATACATTCGAAAATATTTTCTGACTTAAAGTTCCTTTAAGTCTGAAAAATCACGCTGCAGTAGGCACAAGTGCCGTATTTGGAAACGCCCATTAAAGGCCGGACCGAAAAGTCACCTGTCTGCGAATGAGCGTTCAGAACCGAAAAGAGGAGATGACGTTCTTCGGCCGAGAAGGAACAAACACCATGTTTATGGTATATTTATATCTATATTATAGTATGTGTGTATGTATCCGTGTCTCGGTCGTGTATCCAGATGATAGCAATAGAGCTTTTGAAACTAGCTCTAGGAGGTTTGATTCTTCTGCAGGGCAGCTTAGACGGCAGCCGAAAAGGTACAAAATATAGCCAACTCAGGGTGAAATAGCACTCCGCAACTTCCGCGTAAGGCTGGATCTGGCGGTCATTTGAAAAATTGTTTAGGCATGAACTTGGAGGAGGGTATCTCTGAGAGAAAAAAACAACAAAGGAAGGCAAGGGGAAACCACTTTGACTTAGGTTTTCCCATATATAGTATGGCAACACAACTATCTTAACCGGAATTTCGACCCTGAAGACTGGAGTTTGGAGCAAGACAGGACAGTACGTGGGTCGGTAGTGAAGAAGCTGCAAGAATAGCTCGTAGTAGGATAAAAATAAGATACAAGTACGTCCATGACATTGCAAAAGTGCTATTGAAACAAATAGGTTGTTGCATAGTTGGAGGGGAAGAATATTTGTTTCTTAACTGCAGTTTTGATGAAACAAATTTCGCTTCGTTTCTTTCTGTGATGCACGGTATTACATGCTGGAAATCGTGGCCACCTAAGTTCAAGAATTTCTTATGTTTTACTTAATACTATCGTTAAATGCTTTACCTACATTAGAGTAAACCCACACATCTGTTTCCGGCCTCGTCACCTATCCGGACGGAAAAGTCTAGCTAACTTGATTATCTCATTTTGTTGTCCAAGTATATAAATTGCATATTTGTCAGTAGTAGGCTGTTACGGACGAAAATAAATGGCGCAGGATAGTTTTTGCTGTAGTTTTTCAACTTCATGGTACTTCCAATATCACTTTTTGAGTGCTTTTGACATTTATCGTCGGCAGAGCACAAAAACCGATTGCACGAAAAAAACAGGAAATTAAAAGTTGAATTTGACACTCAAATGCCAAAATTTGTAAGAGAATTTTGTCAAA
This sequence comes from Alatina alata, assembly GCA_008930755.2. Classification (NCBI taxonomy): domain Eukaryota; kingdom Metazoa; phylum Cnidaria; class Cubozoa; order Carybdeida; family Alatinidae; genus Alatina; species Alatina alata. The sequence continues at coordinate 4,622 of PUGI020000235.1, read as the reverse complement.
CCCGTAATTTCTCTATATAAAAAGCGTGCAATTTATAAAAAAGAAAGCGAAATTAGTGCAAATCGATTCATGCGGTTGCCACAACGAAATAATTACTTCGTGATCTTGAGAAGATTAATGATAGGAAGGCCACATATCATCGTCTTTTGTTATGTTTCCTGTTTGTGTGTACCAAAGGTTTAATTTTGCCATGGTTAATAACCTGATGCATTTCACTTTTTTCAAGGTACCCATCGTAAAGCTGACAGACAAAGTTTCCAAAGTAAAAGTTGACATAAGTTTTAACATGGAAACAGCCATACGAGGAGCTGCTCTGATCAAGGTATGACCTTGGTCATAAATTCTGGAAATTGGTCGGAAGGCGTAACCTAACTATTTTTATTAGGTGGCATTGTGCAATTGAGCAATGTTCGACCTGACACAAAGTAGTTGTAAACGGCACTATGGCCCATATTATTGTTTATTATTTTTGTTATTAGATGCTAATGTTGGTCCTATTAGGTGTAAAGAGATTGTTTCGGATTGTTAGACTCTTCTTTGGTATTTGAATGGTCCTGAAGGCCCTTGTGCCAATGGCGTAACTTGGGTCCCACTTCACCAAGACGCACGAGACCACTGTGCGTTCATCACGTGGGAAGTTACTCAGGATCCTGTCGAAACTTTCGAGATGAGCCACTTGGAGGTGTTCATGAATCTGGCTTTTTTGCTGCATTTTGTAGGTAAATTGTGGAAATTTCTCTATCTAATCGTAACTCTAATCGTAATCTAACGTATTGAAGGAAGCTTAGTGGCCAAATGATTCGATAAGGAAAGTCAAAATGAATTCAGAACTTAGAAATTCGTTCACCATATTGTGTCAGCTAGTAACTGTTCGTGAAATGAAGTTTATGGATCCAGTGCTTTTCGATCAAAAATATAGGCGACTCCAAGCGACCCCAGTAAATGATTGCGACCCCAGGAGGAATAGCCTGCGAACCCATTTGGGGTCAGTGACCCTACTTTGAAAACCACGGGTTTAGAACCTAGGTTTTCAAAATGGTGTGAATTCACGCCAGTAGTGTGAATTCACGCCAGTAGTGTTCGAAATGTGCTCAAGGGGTGGAAAACATTAGGTGCTTTTCATTACTATGTTAGTTAAATCTTTGTAACTGCTGATACACTTTATTTTGTACAGAGTACCGCTACCATTTTCCAGATGTTGCTTAACAGACTGGTTCGAGTTCACAACAGACCCTGTAGTTAATAAAAAGTAACAGCAGTCATTGTATTAATTTGATCCATACTCTTGCTTTCCACAAACTCAAAGTGAATGACACAAAATTTTAAAAACTTCACCTGTTAGCTGTTTGTAATACTTTTGTATTTAATACTGGACGATATGACTTACGCTTGCATTATTTTGCAGTTTGCGGACAATGTAGAATTTTTTTACCAATTGGGGAATAAGGGAAAGTTTGTATGACATGGATTAAATGAAAAAGGGTTTGAGGATACCTGGTTGGAATGGGTCAGCACATCGTCAACAGTAGGAAGAAGAACAGCATAGAACGTATAAAGCTCTAAGACCTGCGGCAGATTCCAGTACCAAATTTAAGACCTTATAAACTGTCAAGTAATTAAACAAATACTTTTATTGAACATCGAAATATCCCATTGAATCGCTGGCTAGATGTAGACAAACTCCTCCACCTTTTCCCTTTTCAACTTGTTCTCCTTAACAACAACAACAGCAACAACAACGCAGTCGACTTAGAGACCTGGCGTCACCTGTGCCGCAGGTACAAATGGGTCGTGATACAAAGACGTCTGGGAACCGCTGCTTTAGAATTTAGGGGAAAACGTAAGGGAGCACTTATACCTGGATTTAACAGAGTTGACACCGATACTGTACCTGTTAATGTACTCGCTTTGTGATTAGATATGTCACAGGATGACGAGAAAGCGTTGACACAAAGCGTTAACACAATGTGACGTTAGCATTTTCTAATAGCTGTAAATGGTTGATTTTGTTTATATTGGGAGGCTTGAGTAAAGGCTAAACCAAAACAGTTCAAAAATTAACCCATGCCAACTTATATTTGAGGTAGCACCTTTTAACCCCATTTTTTTCTCGTTTCATTCTCCCGTCGGTTTGCTCATACTTCCCCAACAGCAATGCCAAAGCTGACTGCTTAAGCGTTTAGGCACTGTCCTAAAAAGGAAATAATGATAACTGTAACAGGAATTGTGCTAATTATTGAGAGGGCTTTTGAAATGCGGAATACGAGCAACAATTATTGCTACCTTTATTGCTAAACTTAAACAACATTTTGTTCTTCCTTTTCTTATTTACTCTTCCGATACATTGCAATACCGTCATATTAAATTACGGAAGCATTTGCATCAGACACCGTCTGAATAGAAAGATAAGTCGCTGTTCTAATAGGAAGAAATTAGTAGCAGGGAAAATTTTTTAAACTAGGATATTCGGATGAAAGTAGCGTTTGATTTGTTAGGTGTCGTGTAAGATAAGTTCTATTTAGTCAAAAGGTTTGATTTTGGTAGGTGGTTGTCACAAGACGGATGACAGTGTTTTTATTGTTTGTCATGTTCGGGTGCCACTATCTATGCAGTCCGCAGCTGTTTACATACAAACCAAGTGAATGTATACGCAGCCGTATTTGCGTTACTAACGTTTCAACACTCAATTCCTGAAGACTAATTTAGCAGCACGAATGTTGTCCTTGAGTGATAAGCTAAACTGTCAACGCTTGTTTACACTATTATTTGGTTCTTCTTGTGGCCAATCAAATTTATATAAATAGTGTGACTTTACTTCCCTATGGTTAGCCGTTTGCACATTCCTCAGCTGTCCACACAAGTGTTGTGTGCACTTTGTGTTCCTAGTACTCTTGAAGGCGCGTTTGGTTTATTTCCTAAAGTTATCATACTGTAATTCCGTGAAAAGCTTTACGAAAGTGAACAATTTACGCGAAATATTTTCCGACCGAAATCTTATCAAAATCATTATCGTCTAAGTTCGAAAGTGTCGAATACGGCACTGCAAAAAAGAACAAGTTGGTTGCGTCCTCTGCTTCAAATTGACACCGTTACATAACATATGTAATTAGTGTTGTGAGTACTTGTGAAGACGATGCATTTAATAGAAGAAGATTGAAGCAGGTCATAAACCGTCTGACCCCGCAAGGGAAAAGAAGGCGTTAAACGAAGAAAGAGAGGAGAAGAGAGATATAGCATAAAGCATCTTCCTTTCCATACCTCAGTGGTGATTTCATGTTTTGAATCTCTTAGTGTAAAATAAGAGAGAGTCTGGTCTTACGTTTGGATGTATCCGCACTTATTTCATGGGCAAAACTTACATAGCTGAAGCAGTTGATAATTATTGGTCCGGGATTCTCGAAGTGAGATCAGCAAACCAGGTGGGGTCGTCGGCCGTTACCAATGGGCCCATAATGAATTATCGGGCTGGCACCGTTTTGATTGTGAACTATTGGATCCGTAAACGTGAACTTAACCTGTGAATAATTCCGAATAATCTGGCACTGTAACATGGTGAACACGCAACAATTTTCGGCTGTAGCTCAGCTGTATGTTTATTCTTGGCCATTCGTTGTCGAATTCGCTTAACCACTTTGCTTATATTGCTTTACGCTCCAATTGGAAATGATAATGTCAAGGATCACACCACACTCACACACCCACACTCACGAACACACACGTACACATACATTCACACACCGTTATTTGACGTCTCCTCGAATAAACGCCTTGTCTTAAGGATCAGAAATTTAATTAACACCCATTTAGTTTATTCAAAGTCTATTGGTGTTATCATTTACAACTTATAGACCTTATGGTTTTAGGTTCGGTCGTGTTTTGTTATGTTGTGTTGTATTATGTTATGTCTTGTCAAGCCTTGTTATGCTATATTTTATTATCTTACGTTACGTTGTGTTGTATTATGTTTTGTTGTTTTATGTTACGTTTTGTTGTGTTCTGTTGCGTTAATGTTTTCTTTTATGTTACTTTGGTATGTTATGTTACTGTTGTGTTACTTGGTTGCATAACTGTTATGTTATGTTACGTTGGGGTAGGCTTCTATTACTGTTATGTTGCTTTATGTCATGTTATTTTGTTACGTTAGGGTAGGTTACTATTACTGTTGTGTTGTGTTATGCCATGTTATGTTTATGTTAATGTTTTGTTATGTTGCTTTATGTTATGCTATGTTGGGTTTGCTATGCTAGAATCTGTTGCTGTTACGTTAAGTTATGTTATGTTATGTTACGTTACTATTACTGTTATGTTACGTTACTATTGCTGTTACGTTATGTTGCTATTGCTGTTATGTTACGTCAGGCAGGTTACTATTATTATGTTGTTATAACACAATGTTATGTTATGTTACGTTGCGTTATGTTGTATAAATAAAGAATTAAATTAATGCGTGGAGCGTTAATTCAAAAAGTTACAGTACTTGAAACTTTGTGATGTAAGGCTTTATCGTAAAGAACAATAATAATGGTAAATGTTTTAGAAGTTAACGTGCTCAAAATTGTGATGTGAAGTACTCTCGAGTCCGGAATAGACGTCCATGGACGCTTATTAAATTTTCGATTTTT